>CM076582.1:552469890-552715807 GCA_034641835.2 Pinus albicaulis | reverse complement strand
GCTATCCGTAGGACACTTGGGAGGTCTGTCTTGTCCGTAAGAACGACTTATCCATCAAACAAAATGGCGACTCCACTGGGGAAGAATCTGAGCTTTGATTTCTTTTACTTTTGATTTATGAACTTATGTTTCCTAATTTCACCTGTATGTATCTCGGTTGGAAGAGTGCAAGGCTGATATGAGTAAAGGAAACACCTGCTCCGGACCCCAGGAAGACCTGTACAACATCAAGGAAGAAACGGTTGTAAGGCTCTTCCTTATTTAAGTTAATACAAATAAATCCATTTTTCTCAATAAGTTGTCAATTGATTGGTTTATTTTATGGATTCCTTGATCACCATAATGGATATGATTTATGAATATATGCTATGCAGGTGCTATTTGATGTTTGTTTGTTTGTGATTGCAGATCTTCAAAGATAACTCTTTTGGGCGACTGAAGGACTACTACTACAAACAAGCGTTGGATCAAAGGTAAGATTGTTAAACCTTTATAGAATTTAATTATGAATCACAATATATCTAGAGAAAGATAGTTTTGTTTGTTCGTTTGTTGCTAGCTGTCCATAGGACACTTGGGAGGTTTGTCTTGTCTGCAAGAACGACTTATCCGTCAAATAGTAAGTAGTTTTCACTAGAATTAATTGTGCAAACTTTGTCAACCTATCCACCACAACCATGATGGAATCATGTTGTATAGTTGCCTTAGGAAAGCCTGTGATAAATTCCATGGAAATGAAATCCCATTTACACTTTGGAATCACAATCAATTGTAGCATTCCACCTAGATGTTTACACTTTGACTTAACCATTTGAAAATCCAAAAATCTGGCTATAAACTCTACAACATCTTTCTTTAGACTCGGCCAATAATATAATATCTTCACTGTAGTCAATGTATTCTGGTAGCCTGGGTAACCCGAATATGGTTTCGCATGAAACTACCTCAAGATCACATTCCTGAGCTCATATTTTTTCGATACATCTATCCTGTCTCTAAATCTAACCAATCCATATATGATATCCCAAATCCTGTACATGTGACCTATACCTATACCTATATCCATACCACCACCTATACCTGTACCTATACCAACACCAATACCTGTACCTATACCAAAACCTACACCTGTATGTATACCAACACCTATACCTTTACATGTACTCTATTGCAACCTGTGCACAATCTGCATATACATGCGGTCCTGCTAACCTACCTACAATATCCTATCCTATAAGTTTTTCTCGTAGGAGATTGTCATTACTAAGTGATTTACATGTAATTTCCTGCTAAGATCATATGCGACCATGTTCTCCTTTCCCTTGATGTACCTGATCTCGAATTCAAACTCACTGATCATGCCAAACCATCTAACCTGCGTGGAATTCAAATTCCACTAGTGCAACAAGTACCTCAACCCAATGTGGTCACTCATCAATACAAACTGTCTTCCAAGAAGATGGTTCCTCCACATCTTCAGTGCATGAATGATCGTTGCTAGCTCGATATCATGTGTAGAGTAGTTCCTCTTGTGCTCATTTAGTTTTCATGACTCATAGAATACCACATGTTCATCCTGCATAAGGACCCCACCAAGTCCTATCTTGCAAGCATCTATACACACTACAAACTCCTTGTCTAGATCTGCAATATTTAACACTGGAGCATGTGTCAACAACTGCTTAAGCAGGTCAAAAATAGCCTCACACTCCTCTGTCCAATCGAAATTCTTACCTTTCCTCTGCAATGACGTAATAGGATAGGAAATCTATGAGAATTTCCTGATGAAACTCCTGTAGTAGCCTGACAATCGCATGAATGATCTCACCTCATCTACATTCTTAGGAGCTACCCACTCTATGATTGCCCATATCTTCTATGGATCTACTGCAATACCCTCCTTAGATACAACATTTCCCAAGTAGTGTACCTCATTCTAGAAGAAACTACATTTGTTGAGCTTAGCATACAAATGATTCTCTCTCAAAAACCTCAACACTGCTGCCAAATGTTCAACATGCTCTTCCTCAATTTTAGAATACACCAATATTTCATCAATAAACACAATCACTAACTTGTCAAGATAAGTTCAGAACATGTTGTTCATCAAACACATAAATTTAGTTGGGCAATTAGTTAGACCAAATGGAACTACAAAAAACTCATAATGCATGTACCTAGTCCTTAATGCAGTCTTGTAGATGTCCTCTTCCTTGATGTGAACCTAATGATATCCCAATATAAATTCAATCTTAGAGAACATTGTTGCTCACTTTAGTTGATAAAAAAAATCATCAATCCTCAGTAATGGGTACCTTTTCTTGATGGTCACTTTGTTCAATTGCCTATAGTCAATGCACAATCTGAGAGTGCCATCCTTCTTCTTCACGAACAACACTGGTTTGCCCCATGGAAATAGAATTGGCCTAATGTATCCTTTGTCAAGCATCTCTTCAACTACAACTTTAATTCTACCAACTCAAGTTTGCACATCCTGTAAGGTGGTTTTGATACTGGAGTTTCCCCTGGCACCAACTCAATAGAAAATTCTACTTCCCTGTGAAGTGGCAACTCGGAAATCTTGGCTGGAAAAACATCCTGAAAATGCTGCAAAATTGGATATATGCTCAAGAATTATGCATCCTCAACTTCCTTAGCTTTGTCACTAGATATATGAACTACGAATAGAACACACCCTTTCCTGTGACTACGCTTTCCTTTCATGGCTATCACCATCCTAAATGATGTGGCTTTATTATTTCCTTGTAAGACTCTTGGTATCCCATTGTGATCCAAGCACTCAATTGCTTTGTCATAACAGTCTACCTTGGTCATGTGAAAGTATAAATAATCCATACCCAATATCATATTGTAGGAACCCAATGGAAATATGTTCAAGTGCACTGTTGTAGGCATGCCATTTAACTCAAATGCACACACCCTTACCCAATGGTGAACTCTTTTCTTTGTACTTGTATCCAACTGCACTAACCAAGGTTATGCATGCATTTATTTACTCAAGCCACAATTATTCACCAATTCAGGATTAACATATCTATAATTGTATCTAGGGTCAATAAAAATAGAAATAACTTGATCACAAAGCTTACTGTCCATCTCAATGATAGATGCCTAGTACTATGCCTGCCTTTTGTCCACAGTTGCATAAATATGAGGAATGCTCTGACCAACATCCCCAACTGTATGTGCCTCTTTTTCACTATATATCTTAGGCCTACCACCTTGGTGTTGCAAGAAATCTCTTCTAAGGTTATCCTCGCCGCATGTCCAACCCTCCAACCATCCCATACCATTACCTCCATGATTTTGTTGTGATCTATGTTGTTGTTGTGACCCATATCCTTGTCTAGCTGCATTAAACTTCTTCTAGGGTGTCACATTATCTTTCTCATCTTTATTCTGAGGCCTTTCTCTCTTAGGCTAACATTTACCTTTACCATGGTCTCTCCCTTTCCATCCTTGTTGAGACTCATTCTTGCACTTAGATTTTTCATAGCAATGCTTTAGCTTCCCGATGACTTCCTCAAGTGACCGAGGCTCATCTTACTCAATCTAGTCTCTAAATGCTAATGGCATACCACTGAAAAATATTTGAACTTTAGCCTTCTCATCCTTAATATTAGCACATACCTTAGTAGCTCCAGGTGTTAGCCTCCACAACGTCCCAAGGCTAATGAAAGGATTTCGATGGAGGTAACTCAAACCAAGATTTCAGTTTGGTAGCTAGCCCTACCAAACCAGAGAGGGCCCTCTATATGAAATCACAGCCAAAGGGTTTGAATAAATGAGGAGTAGATTTTAGGCTAGTTAGGTCATCTCTAGGGTTTTGAAAGTTTGATGGTTTTTCTGTTGGATCAAGGATGAAAACCAGGTAGCTAAGTCAAATATATCAAAGGGTTATTGTTGAAAATATATAAAGGAGCAAGGTAGAAATGCTTTAGTGATAGGCTAGGGTTTTTTCGGTGTATTTTAGGGTTCTAAAATGAAGGAGGATCTTAATGAGCATGTGTCATGCATTCATTAAAACATAAGGAGGTAAACATAAAATGATATTCCCAAACAAAACAGAGCTTATGAATAATTCTACTTATCAAACTTTTAGGATCATTGAATAAAGAAAGACATGGAAATATAACATGTATATAACTTATAAAAGACTATAACAAAGAAAATACAACATCAAAAACTCATTGCACATGAATTCCTAGATAATAGTTGCAATTATTCCTTCAAATTTCTGAATAAACGTTGAAGCACAAGCTACAATAGTCTCACCCTCTGATGTCCAACTATCAAAATGACTAATAAAGGCATAAATATAGTCAAAAAACAATTTCCCCTCTCTCAAGCATCGAATCCTTGAGTGGATGAACTGATCACATGATCCTCCCACCTAAAACCTAAAGACTAGGATGTTAACAAGACTCTCCCCAAGTTAGAAAAATTGATACATTTGACCAAAAATGACTTTACAAGCATGTATCTACCTCATGTTTACTCTATCTAGCATAATTACACATTTTTACGTCATCAAAACATGAAAAGTGACTAATTACATAAGTTGAGGTCGAATCCGGACCAAGTCAACTCAGAAAATTGACATCCAGGGAAAAACTCAACGAAATATGGAGAAATGAGTTTTGGATGCCTTATCGAGGTCCAAATGTTGATCTGAAAGTTGTTTGATATAGATCTTCCTATTAGCTACATTATAGATTCATAAATCTCTAAAAATTATTTCTCCTAGCCCATAAAAAAATTATTCTCCCAAAGGTACTCCAAAAAACGTAGCGTGTTTCTCAAAAAGAGGGCAGAAAGGTGTTTTTTGAGTAGTTTTTGGGGCTTTTCACCTACCAGATCTTGCTAAAAAATTTCTCCCAAGTGCTATAAATTATGTAAAACTCATAATCAATCCAAAAATGAAAACTTTTTTTCATTTTTTTCCTCCATCAAAAGCGCAGTGTGGCCCACGCTGCATTTTTGACCTAGTGACTCTGTCAAAAATTATCAAAAAGTCAAAATTCTTCAAAAAATTTCAAAATTGTCTACAAAAAATGGGCTCAAAGGTAGGTCCATATCTCTCCAACCATAGATATTTTTGAAAAACTTAGAGAGGCTTTTGATCCTTGGCATGCTATTAACAAACAACTCGTCCAGTTTTCCAAAATACTTTCCCATTTGGTCAAAATCAAAGTTTAACGTTGATCACTCAAAAATTGGAAAAACACAGCACCACCAAGGAAAAGAACATCTTGACCTTGCAGGGAACTTTTGACTGTCTTCCTGAGCTCTAAATCAATATATTAATGCACCATTGGAAATATTAGGATTTCTGCTACACAATGGAGTCATCAAGCATTGCAAAAACCTTCTCCAAACCCCTAAAAAACTGTCTTGAAGTCAAGTTGTCAAGAAATGCAGAAAACCTCCTATAGCAGATGTATTTTTTGAATTTCTCCCAAATGATAATACCTGTGTATAAACTGAAGGATTTTTTTTATTCTTTGGTCTATTATGGACAAACAACACTTTCAATTTTGTAAAATTTATCTTTATTTTCTTAGAAACACATTTTGAAACAAAATTGTCCATGTGTGCAATGTAAACCCTAGGGAGCCCATATCTTGGAAAGGTGAAGCTATGATTTCTTGGAATTTTTTGGGTTCATACCTACTAATCTGACCTCCTTTATGCCTCCTCTTCTCATTTGTTACAGAATCCATTTCTAACCCTAGCTCAATGGGAAGGTAAATTAGGGTTTAGTGAAGGGAAAAACATGGGATTTGGGTAGTTTTTGGGAATGAAGGGAGATGAAGGAATTAAAGGCTTCCTAAAATATTGGGAAAATTTAGGAGGGTAGGTAGAGATTTTAAGGAGTAGGTGAAAGTGAAATTTGAAGGAATGGGTGAGGGGAAGGGGTCCTAAAAGGGAAAAAATAGTCCTAACCTAGAAATGCCTAGTCTAGGCTAGGGTTTGTAGGAAAATAGGGAAAATGAGGAGTAGGGGGTAGGGAAGGCAATTTAGTAAGTGTATAATAGGTGGGGGAAGGTGAGTGAGCTTCATTATTGTTACACTAAAAATTTTCACCATGACATTTAGCTGTCTATATGGGTTCATCATTACCTATTTATTGCTTCCTTAGAAGTCTAAAAACATAAAGTTCCTAAACCAAGTCTTGGAACTAGAGAAAAGCTCTTAAAAATCCTAAAAATCCTAACTCCTCACTTTTCCTAGTCATTCCCTGTGGTACCGTGGCTACTTTCTATAAAAACTATGGTACATTCTACACGTAAAGCTCATTAAAACCGCGTACCCCCGTAAAAAGTAAAATAAAGAGAAAAGTAAGTTATAGAAGCCTAGCTGTTCGAATATTCTCCTAGTTGGGGCCTTCTAGAAGTGCTATCTGGTCGAGCTTCGCCCCTTCCATTCATGAACCTTTATCCCTTCATAAATGGAGCTATCCCTTGGTTTTTGGAGCTAAAATCCCATGATGAGAGGGCTTTATCCCTTCCTTATTGGAGTTGAAACTAATTCCCTTCTGCTATAAATTGAGACCATGTTTCAGTCTCAAGGGTACTTCTTAGTTGGAATAAGGTACTCAGAACTTGGTATTTTTGAGCTGAATTGCTGAAGAAATTATACTCTCCACATTTGGCATCATTGGCATGAGAGAGATTACATACTCATGGCCATAGTCTTATGCTGATTCAGAGAGTTGGAGTCTTGTCAAACTGAGGAAAACGGTTGTTCAGGACCCTGGAAGAACATGTACAAACATAAAGGCGTCAAGGTTGTAAGGTTTCTTCTTTTATTCAAAGTTAATATAAATTGATTCTATTTTCTAATTAAGTTGTTCATATATATTTTGAATGTTTTAATTCTTAGACTCCTTGATCACTAAGATAGATTATTTCTTTCGAATTATCATATTTTGCAGATTCTTTTGATCTAGTTTGCATGTCTTTGATTACAAATCTTATATGCTGGATCGATAACTTCTAGAGCGACTGGATTGAAGACCGAGCAAGCGTTGGACTTCAGGTAGGAGTATCTATCCATAGTTAATGAGTAATTCTTAAGCAAAATAGTCTAGATAAAATGGTCTACATCTGTCAGTTTGTTTCTAGATATCCTTAGGATACTAGGGAGATCGCTCTTTTCCGCAAGAGGGATTTGTCCGTCTAACAAAATGGCGATTCCACTGGGGAGATAAGAACATAGTTTTCCTTTTTATTTTTCAATTTGAATTTTAAGAGTCTTCTGATTTTGATTAGTCTAAAAACTGGGTTGGGTAGATAACTTATCAGAATCCCTGAAAATAAATCTGATTTTTTTTTTTTTTTTTTTGTATTTTTTCTGGCCTTCGCGGTTTTTATTTAAAAACACTGTGGTAGCCTCCGCATTTTTTAGTCCAGAACAGTGCCGTACCGCACTGTTCTCCATTGGAACCTACGGACTTGTGGAAAATTTTTGAAAAATTAAGAATCCTATTTTTAGGAGCCAGATTACCAGATTTTCTGTGTTTTCCCCAACTTGTCTTGACAATCAAAGTCTTATGTGTGAGTTTCTTTCAGCAAATTTTGTGTCAGTCTCTATTAAGCTGATTGGGTTTTTTGAGTTTCTTTTTTGCGAAATTCTTAATTTGATTTCCTTTGGTCATTACTTCGAGGTGTGTCTCAGTCCCTTAACAATTGTGTCTGAGTCTTAATCGCCTTTGAGTGTTTTATTTTTTGACCTTTGGAATTATTGCCCAGTTTTCTTTACTTACACTTGATTGGTCCTTAGATTACATTAGAATCATCTTGTGTCTGAGAATTCTCTTGCATAGATCACATTTTCATAATTAGAATTCTCATTTTCAGAATATGAATGAAAAATGTGCATAGATTAAATTTGCATACTTTTCAAGTGAATTGTGCATAGATTACAACTGCATAGTTTACATTCTGGAAAAATCAATCATAGATTTAGATCAGTTTATTTGATTTGAATTTACATGTTTTTATGCTGGTTTTAAAAACATCAAAATAAAAATTGGAATTGATTTTCATTATTTTTTTCTTGCTGAAATTAGTGCATTAGAGAATTTCTTATATTTTCTCTTATTTATCAATTTTTGCATTGTTGGATGTGAATGGAAACTCTCTCCTTACTTTAGTTAGGATTCATCAAATTGAAAATATTACATTATCATATTCGATTGCATTAAGTTTTGGGTCAGGTCATAACACCACTGGTTTCATATCCATTTAACCTTTTGAGTAATAACAACCCAAATAACACAACACTTAATAAAATTTATTTAGAAAATTTTACATTTTCTAGGGCTCTTTTCACCAATCTAGCTTAGGCTAGTGCTTTGGAATAGGTTGTAGTTAACTTTCCAAAGAAAATAAACAAACAATAGTATCTTGCAGTAGGAAAAATTCCGATTGTTGCATTTGTACTCTGGGAAGGTCTTCTTAAAAGATTCAAGCATGAGATCATATCTGAACCAGTGAGGTAATCGTACCTATCTCATTGGTAAAGATAGCAGATGTGCACGTATTAAAAATGGTAAACCTTAGATATACCATTTTCGAGGAGCCTGGGGTCACTTGTTGGTAAAACTTGGATTATGTCAAGGAGCCTTCAAGAGGATTGAGCTTGTTACTCTACCCTTGCGTGTATATCAGATCGTAGACTGTTCCCACTGGTATAATTGTTTGAGTTGGTGACCTTAGTGGCCATAATCTTTAGGATTTTTCCCAAGGTGACAGTGGAGGGAAGGTCCCATTGTACCTAGAGAAAACGTTGACTAAACTCACTTGGAATTTTTGAACGGTGCACTTCACTTCGATATGGCATAGTGGAGGTACTTGCATCGGACTGTTTCATTAAGCAGGTTGCTAGGGTAACTGTTCTGACTGCTAGTTTTTCAGATTGATCTCTACGACGTTGGATTTCATCACCAACTAGTGATTTCGCTGTGAAAACATACTGTTTGTGTGTGGTTTGAATCCTAGATTTGATAACGTGTGTTCATTTGTTTGTTTTTACTTTTTAGAGACCTTAGGTGTGAATTGTGAATTTTAATTCTTAGGTGTGAATTGTGAATTGTGAATATTTTTAAATTGTTAATAAAATTCACTGAAGTTGAAACTAATGGCAAAAATTCCAAAATTTACCAACCAAGGAACCCCTCTTAACGAGAATCCTAGTACTTTTCCTTGCTTTGGAAATGTTGGTCCTCCTTATATGGCTACATTTTCATTACCTGGATTTACAATAGGTTTACCGGTATGGTTATTTTCAACTTTGTTGGCCTTGAATACTCGAATTGTTCCACCTCAACCGGATGCTTCACCTCAACAGATTTCACCATCTCAACATCACCAACCTCATGTTGACCCTTTACCTTCTTCGCCCAACATGTCTTCCTCCCTTTCTTCCTCTTCACTTGGTAAAAGCCTTGACGCTAGTAACAAGGTGGCTAAGAAGAAGAAGAAATGGAAGAAGAAGAAGAAGCAAGATAAGAAAGAAGTCAACCAACCAACCATGGTTGTAAGTGTTAGTAGTGTTGAGGAAACCTCCAACATGCATCGTAAACCCAAATTCCCTTGCAAGCTTTGTAAGGGTGACCACTTCCTTATCAATTGTCTTGGTATTCCTAAGGTCTTAGAAGTATGGTCAGAAAATTCTCATCAACATACCATTGATACATCAACCAGTGATTGTCAGGTTCCTGGGAAAAAGGGTAAAGTTAGGTTTCCTTGTAGGTTATGCAAAGGGATTCATCAAACTCACATTTTCCCTCACATAGATGAAGCCTCAAAATTGTTGGAAAACCTTACTATTCCACAACAACAACTTCCAACTGGTTACCGTAAACTTTCTCCCAACCTACCTTCATCTAACAGAGTGATTGATCTAATTACAAGTATATTCAATCCCTCTTTTCCATTGGATAGCGAAACTCATATGACACAGGTTTATGATCCATTAATTGATCAAGTGGTCGACTTGAGTTCACATCCGGTCGATCCCGCTCTCCCTCTAGAGAGTGAAATTCATACCGCTTAGGTTCTTCTTGTTACATCAGATTCTTCTATGCCAGGGGGCATTTCACCTATTTCCATAGAATCCACTCCAAGTACCGAGGTCTTTTCCTTTTATTGGAATAGACTGAAAAAACCTCGTCTTCCTTCCTCCATCCCTTTCCAAATAATTGTGAAGGTTTGTGATAAGAATGAGTGTCGCACAAATATAGATGAAGGTGCTTCTGTTAGTATTTTATCCTCAACTTCTTGGCAAGATTTGGGTTCCCCTCAGCTTGTGCCTGTTACACATAATCTGTTAGCTTTTAATAGAACCATTAGTGAACCTTTAGGGATCCTTCCAACATTTCCTACTACCTTGGAAGGTAAAACTGTCTGTATTGATTTTATGGTAATCAGAGGCCCCTTGGATTTCAATTTACTCCTTGGGGGAGACTATATCTATGCAATGAAAGCTGTCGTATCGACACTCTTTCATGTGATGTATTTCCCTCACAATGGAAACATTGTGAGTGTTGACCAACTTTCATTTTCTAGTCTTGATTTGACTACCAATAATCCGACATCCCTGAATTTTTCTTCTACGAAAGTGGTATCTACCCCGCTACGAGCCTCTCACTGTTTGCTCGACTTCCTTTGACTTAGATCCAGTAATTGACATGGAAAACCCTATAGGATTATTTGAACGCGATGTTCTTATCCCTATTGAGTCCCTTGACATGTGTTCCTTCTAGAGAATTGTTCTTCCTTCTGATGAAGACCTCTTGGAAGCCATGATCAAGGATTGTACCTTGACATGTGTTCCTTCCAGTTGGAAGCCGTGATCAGGTAATGAGGAGAGTTCTTTTCCTGTGTCAACCTCATTAAAAATGAAACAGATCCCTATGAGGACAATTCCTTCTACTATGTCAACCTCGTTAAAAAATGAATCAGGTCATGAGGAGAGTTCCTTTTACTGTGTCAACCTCGTTAAAAAATGAATCAAGTCATGAGCATAGTTATTTTCCTATGTTAAGCTCATTAAAAAATGAAACAAATACTCTCCTAATTAAGTCAAGTATTTGATTAGATCTCATAAATTTTAAGTCGAGTCTTTCATCTGATCTCGTAAATGAACCTTCATTCCATCCATCTATTAGTAACCAGCACTCCACTTAGTTGAATGAAATGAAGCTTGGGGGGCATATGATCTTACAGGTTACGCTTGGGGAGAATTGGAACTTATCTCAAGCACAATTTTCCTACATTTCAAGCTTGTGTAAAAATGAAACCACTCTCAAGCACAGTTTTCCTACGTTTCAAGCTTGTGTAAAAATGAAACCACTCTCAAGCATAATTTTCCTATGTTTTAGTCTTGTATAAAAATGAAACCTATCTTGAGTCCATTTCGGTTGTTATTTTCAAGACTCATTAAACTCATGAAAATCTCGAGATTATTTTGCTATATTTTATTCTCATAAAACACATGAAAAAGCCGAGTTCTTTCCATCTTTTCCTGCTCGTAAATTAAATTGAAAGTCGGCCAACTAAGTATACTTTTATCACTTTTTCGGGCTCTTTAAAATTATGAAAAAGTGAAACCCTAGAGTTCTCTTTTAAGCCCTTTTCAGACTCTCTAAATATGAAAATATTTCCGAGTAATTGACTATTCGAACTCGTTAAAGGAAATGAACAGTCGTCCTTTCAGTATAAGTTTACCCCTTTTCCAGACTGAAATGGACTATTTACGAAAAAGGTATACGTTGACTAATCATGGTCAATAGAGTTCTCTCTTGTATTATTTTATCCTTTTTCGAGCTTGAGAGACTAAATTTACGAAAAATTACAACCATAGAGTTTTCTTAAGTTTTTCTTCTGACTCCCTAAAATTGAAAAACATCGAGTTTCAGCTATACTGGACCTGTTAAAATTTAACAGTAAAGGACCTGTTGATTACAAACAGGAAATAAACACTCCTTCTTAGGGTTCGATTTTAATACGAATTTGGACTCATCCGAAGGATGAGCTTCTACAACAAGAAAATTTTATCCTCCTCAAGCTTGTCAAAAATAAAGAGGTACTTGCCAGAAATGGTGGGGGAAAAAGAGAGAGAATGAATCTAGTTGTCACACTTCATTTCAAAAAGTTGTATACCACTCTTGAACATGACACTTTTGTCACATTCATATTTGGGTTGGGAAAATCCTTTAGCCAAACAGTTAATCGAACCACATTGAAAGTATTCAACCGGTTTTTGGGTATTAGCTTTAGGTCAATCGTCACCATCTGCAGTGTCGTTATGTGTTCAAGAGATCAATTTAATAAACCATTCATTGCAAACATTTGTCTCCATTCGCGTTGACCACCCATGAGTCAGTCCTCGTTAAAATTTCTTCAAAACTTGATCTAATGGTTTTGTGTCATGGGCTTTCCTACGACGGGTCACTTTCTATCGACGGCAGCTCATCATCTAGAAATTTGATCTAGAATCCTATCAGTACCTTGGGATCTGCATGCCCTAATGGCAGGTTTCTCACCTTCGAAAATAGGTTTCATCATTGACCTTCGATCGAATGATTCTGTAAAGTGTTCGACTCCAAATAATTCATTCACATTTCATAGATTGTACTAAGTACTTAGAGGGCCATTTTCATTATTGGTGGTTTCTCTCACACTTGTTAACATTTCACATCATTGACTCGTAATCAAGTGGTTTCTACCATGTTCAACTTCGACACAAACAATCACATGGATAGAATCGTACTAGTTCGAGAAGAGGAAATCAAGACCCTGGATCTAGTTTCTACCATCCAGGCTAGGAGGAATTTTATTATTCAATAGATTATTCATGACAGATGGCTGCGTCCATGCTATGTCTACTATTAATGTAATTCTAAAATCAATTTTGTATCAGAACATGTAGTTAGTTTTGATCTGAGTGTGGGAATGCCTACCTCAGTGATGATATACATATATATATGCTTGCATTGAATGTTTTTTCAGGGTTTCAACCGGTGTGCTTGCATCCCGATCCTTGGAATGATAAAGAACTTCACTCCTCAAAATTCTTTAGAACTCTTCAGACTTCACACTTTAGGGGGCAATCTGTTAAACTAAAATTTGTCACCATGACATTTATCTATCTATATGGGTTCATCAGTACCTATTTATTGATTCCTTAGAAGTATAAAAACATAAAGTTCCTAAACCAAGTCTTGGAACTGGAGAAAAGCTCTTAAAAATCCTAAAAATCCTAGCTCTGCACTTTTCCTAGTCATTCCCTACGGTACCGTGGCTAATTGCTATAAAAACTGTGGTACATCCCGCACGTAAAGCTCATTAAAACTGCGGACCCCTGTAAAAGGTAAAATAAAGAGAAAAGTAAGTTCTAGAAGCCCATTTGGTCGAATATTCTCCCATCTGGGGCCTTCTAGAAGCACTATCTAGTCGAGCTTCACCCCTTCCATTCATGAACCTTTATCCCTTCATAAATGGAGCTATCCCTTGGTTTTTGGAGCTGAAATCCCATGATGAAAGGGATTTATCCCTTCCTTATTGGAGCTGAAGCTATTTCCCTTCTGCTATAAATTGAGACCATGTTTCAGTCTCAAGGGTACATCTTAGTTGGAAGAAGGTACTCAAAACCTGGTAGTTTTGAGGTGAATTGGTGAAGAAATTATACTCTCCACATTTAGCACCATTGGCATGAGATAGATTACATACTCATGGCCATAGTCTTATGTTGATTCAGAGAGTTGGAGTCTTGTCAAACTGAGGAAAACGGTTGTTCGGGACCTCGGAAGAACCTGTACAAACATCAAGGCGTCAAGGTTGTAAGGTTTCTTCTTTTATTCAAAGTTAATACAAATGCATTCTATTTTATCATTGAGTTGTTCATCTATATTTTGAATGATTTAATTCTTAGAATCCTTGATCACTAATATAGATTATTTCTTTCGAATTATCACATTTTGCAGATGCTTTCGATCCGGTTTTCCTGTATTTGATTGTAGATCTTATATGCTGGATCGATAACTTCTGGAGTGACTAGATTGAAGACCGAGCAAGCGTTGAACTTGAGGTAGGAGTATCTATCCGTAGTTAATGAGTAATTCTTAAGCAAAATAGTCTAGAGAAAATGGTCTACATCTATCAGTTTGTTTCTAGATATCCTTAGGATACTAGGGAGATCGCTCTTGTCCACAGGAGGGATTTGTCCGTCTAACAATTATTAGCGCTTCTTTATCAATTTTGTCAATGTGAACATGAAACCAAGATAATGCACTTAAAAACCTAGAAAAGGGGATTGATCTTTCTAATCACAAAATGAAGACAAAAGAGGTGTTCTTAGGGCCCACTTACTTCTATGAGATATATTTAAACCTGCTTTATAATGTAGAAATCCTCTGAGATGATAATTCATTCCAAAATGAAGAATGTGCAGCGAATGCGTAACGTAGAGGAGAGATGACACTCTTGGGTACACCAGTTGTTGTTCTGAGGGTGAAAATGATTTCTCTAAGCGGTGTGATGTCTTCTTGAGTTGGAATGAGAAAATGAAATGTTGATTTGGTATTTTTGTAGCTTGGAATTCAAATTTTCTTTTTGTGGTGTAGTGGCCCCACCATGTCCTTTCATATTTGATTTTGAAATTGCAGCTTTAGAACCCTTTAGGATATATTACATCATAATTGAATAAAATTACATATGAAACAAAATTTATTGAGAAAATCCCTATTACTACATCATTTGCTGGATTTATTAATGAAATGAAATATTTTGATAAATTAAACCCTAATGACATAATGGGGACACTGAGTTGAATGAGGATCATGGTGGTATGGCTGAGATGAAAATGGTGATTTTCGAGTGATGAGTCATCCAAATGAGAGATGGCAATGACTATCTCATGAATTTTTTTGGAAGAAGCAATAATAGGCCTAGAAACACTAACTAGTGACCAAATTTTTATTTGAATACCTAATGAAACCATAAAATTTTGACTTGGTACCCTAACAAAAAACTTTGTAAGAGCACATTTGATCAATGGTGACAGGCAGAACTGACTGACACTAACACCATGAACCTAGTTGTGTACTCTTCATTTGTCCTTGACCTCATCTTTAGATCATAAAATTCTTTGGCCTTACTGTCATAGTACCTCTCTGACAAGTTCTTCTTCCTTAAAATACTCTTGAAATCACATCAACTCAAGTCCTTTGTTTTGATGTCTCTGACTTGATTCACATATTCCCACCATATGTATGCTTCACCTTTCAAACTGAAGATAAAAATTCTGGCCTTCATGCTATTTGTGTGCTCATGAAACTGAAATATTTTTCTCATTCCAAGTGTCATGACGTTCATGATGTTTGTCTAAACCAGAACTAGAATGGTATCTGTACTCATCACTCCTCCTATCCGGAGTGTCCAACAACCTTCCATCTCTCACTGTATCATCTCTATCTGACCTTTGTCTACCAGGAGACCTGTTACCATATGCACCATTAGTTTTTTCCTCCTATCCATGGCTGATCCGAATTTTCCCTTTCCGTTGCAACTCTGACAAGCTCTGAAGAAGTATTGCATTCACCTCTACTTGTTTCTCTTGTGCTTGTATGATCATGTGATTGTCTTCCTTACAACTCCTTATTTCTTCCTTTAGGTTTCTCAATGTGTCTTCTAAATCAGAAGAGTTCCCACCATGCTGCTCATATGATTCATAAGGAGAGTCCTTGTAGTCTACCATGTTGATCTTTCTTCCTGCCAAGCATAATATGTTAGCTAAACCAAATAATAATAAACCAATATACCTTAGTGTAATTTGGGTAGGATACATCCTGCAAGGTAAACCAGTGAGTGTAATACATGTATATACAAAATCATAACAAAATATAAACTTATAACACATGGTATATTAGTGCAGAATAACAATTCTAGTTGGAATCCAGTCATAGATGTATAACCACACCAAATACCAAAAATGACCTAATTCATAACCATAAAAATGCAACTTGACCACACACCATCACAAGAATCATGACCATACACAAGCATAAGCGACATGTAACCAAGAGCAAATGACTAATGCATGTTCAACATGTACAATCACACCAAAAAGCATACACGTACACTACATAAGCATGACCAATATGTGACCTAGCATACACAAGAAATTCATATACAACAGGTAACAATATGTAAGGTAATTTGCAGTCCCAATACACAAACATGAAAACACATAATTAGTCATACACACATGACAACATGTTGACAATAAAATCATGAACCCTCCCATGGCAACACCACTACCACATGGCCAACACAACATGGATGCAACAAACACATACACATAGATGTAAGAAACAAATAATAAATCAACAAAATCATGACCAACATACCGCCCATCCAATCTAAGGGTTGAACCATGCTATGATAACCCTATGTAACACCCTCTTCCCACATTTACCCAAGAACCGGCAAACCAGGATAAAATGAAATGAGAGGCTAATAATATGAGATTCAACCTCCTAGATGATAAGGAAGTGGAATTGATAGAAACAAGACAAACACACCTTCACAGAATCAAAATCATCCTGAGGAGGTAACCTAACCATCCATGCTCCTCAAACCTGAGGGAGAATAAATTTTTTACCCTTTTGAGCCATAGACCCAGGGATGTCAAGGAAACGTAGTGGCTGGGAGCCTATAGCCGCAATGCCACTTTTTCAGCCCCAAATCCCAGGTCACTGTCCAGAACTTCATGAAACTGTAGGGGATGATAAGTAACATTAAACAAAGGTACATAAGAAATCACATAATCAGGAACTCATATGGACCCCTCCTAGCCATGAAAGTAATTTCATCAAACATGTCAGAAACATTGCATCTACATGTGTAAACAACAGATTTAAAAATTGCTTATCAGATAATTTCTAAGAATCATTTCTCCCTTGCATCATAAGCTAAAATACAATCTATTTGACCATAGATACATTATGCATTCATTTACAAGTAAAAACATGGAGAGAGCCATACATCATCACTGATAAATTACATGCTTATAACCAGCATAATAACAATAGAAATACATTAGATATAACATCAATAAAATTCACATAATAACCAGTACAATTATACATAAAATACGAAAGGAATTAATTTCTCATTGATGAATATTAAACCAACTGGGGATGGGACTACCACATTCCACCTGGCCATAGATTTTCTGATCCAAATATCTCTTCATCCAATCACCCTTGTTCCATATTCCAATCATGAATGTGGGACCCATAACCAACCGAAAAGGAACTAAACAAGCATGTATGCTACCAAATTTCTTCACCTGCATTGTGTGGAATTTGAGTGCCTCCTAGTATCTCAGGTTTTACCGCAACCCACAGTTTGATCCAGGGGTCACTAGGCCCTACACTAAGACCATCTCTCTAGGCTTTACCATACATCCCATCTCGGGACTTATAGGCCCAATGGAGAGAATTCCACCTCTTGGATTTATAGTATATCCTACCATTCATTGGCAAGGATTCCTAGGCCCACCGAGGCACACAATCTGAATTTAACACAACCCACATTCTAGCTCAAGGGTTACTAGGCCAGTGTCTTTACCATGATCCACAATCTCGTTCAAGGACCACTAGGCCATGTGTTTTTAATTTCAGAGATCCACCCCAAAGCTTCGAATCTGACCCGACCATCCAACTCAAACAAAGTATGAGAACCCATGTCATCAACACTATACAGAAATGACAAGGCTAGGCTAAAAACACTGTCACACTTAGAAAACCCCATGCCAAGACAGCAAGAAACCACATGCAATACCATGAATTATAGATCTAGCACGGAAATCACATGTGCAAATAAATACCCGCAAAGAATCCCGTTGTAGCTTCTTGATCATGATTTTCCTTTCTTTATTTTCTTTTCTTACTCCAATGCCCAAGTGCTCCAAGAAAACTCTAAGTGTCCAAGAGTGTGTGAGAGAGAGAGAGAGAATAATGGGAGAGCTCCAAAACTGAATTGACAAAAGGTACCAACTGATCCTTATAAGCCTTTTTATAGAAGAGGTCTTTATTTCCTTCATTTTCCATTATTTTCCTTCATTTTCCTCCTCACATTCAACATGTGACCTTTCATCTCCATTTTCTCCTAATCTCCATTATTTTCATAGATAAAAGTGTCAAAAATATTTTTTTCCTCTTTAATTTCTTAGCCATAACCTTTGCAAATTTCCTTAGAAATAATAAACCAAATGAACACCCCTAGGATTTTTTTTCCCAACATTCAACTTGGAATAAGTGTCCCATCAACTGTGGTTATTATTTTTAACTTTATCACATGGGATTTTCACCAGGGTTGTTACAGAACCCTCCCCCTTGGGGGAACATCATCCTTGGTGTTTAATGATGCCTACAACAAAAAATATTGTTGAAAAGAAAAACATACTCACCATGGAGATTTATAAATTAGCTCAATGCAATATTTACAATGATCAACCTGTTGAGAAGAAAACCAACACGAGAAACACAACATCATGACAACCATAACGACATGACACCCATACCTTTTATTGGAGCTTTATAACACATCTCATGGAGGTATTTACATCCATTTACATATATAGATATACCAAAACAAATGCCAAAAAAATTCACTCAACTAGTGAATAGAGAAGGATACATAACCCACATCTAGTCAACCATCTCCTATGTAGATTCATTGGGCCCAAAGTGCTTCCATTTCACTTTAACCTGCTCGATTGCTCAGTTCTAGAGCATGAGCGTATTTCTCTACAAAATACACTGAGGTTCCGGCTAGAATTCTCCTTTTTTCTCCAATTGCAATACAAACTAGTCAATCACATTATCAACATCTTTAACATATTTCTTAAGCAATGACACATGGAAAACACCATGAACTTTCAATTTTTGAGGCAATGCAAGTCGATATGCTACTAGTCCAATCCTTTCATGAATCTTGGAAGGTACACAAAATCGAGGTGTCATCTTGGCACATGATCCAATCCTTAAGGAGCTCTTCTTGGGATTGATGCATAAGTACACATGTTCCCCAGCCTCAAACTCTTTAAACATCATATTCTAATCTATATAAATTTTATGTCTGTCTTGTGTTGCCTTCATATTTATTCTTGATTACCTTCATTTCTTGTTCCATCTATTCCAACATGTCCAAGCCTATCAACACCTTATTAACTAGATCATTCGAACTGATGGGAGTATTGAAACTCTACCCGTAAATTCCACAAATGGACTAATCCTTGGTGACTCCCGATACCCATTTTTGTAAGAAAAATAAACCATTGGAACATACTCTTCCAACCTCCATTGTTGATGCATCACATACATCCTCAACATGTCCTCCAGTATCCCATTGACCATCTATGTCAATCCATCTGTTTGCAGATGATAAGTGGTGTTGAAGGCCAACTATGTACCCAACCCTACAAATAAATCATTCCATAATATAGAATTGAATTTAGCATCCATATCTGACACAATATTCCTTGGAATACCATGCAAGCTCACTACATCTCTAATTAAGACCTATGCTACATCCTTAGTTGAATAAAAAGGCTTCAATAGAATGATGTGCACTACTGTTGTCATCCTGTCCACCACAACCATGATGGAATCATATTGTCTAGATGTCCTCGACAAAAATATGATGAAATCCATGGAAATTACATCTCATTTCCACTCTAGAATCGAAATCGGTTGTAGTAAACAACCTTGATGCTTACACTCTACTTTTACCTGTCGAAAATCCAAGCATCTAGCCACAAACTTTGCCACTTCCTTTTTCAAATTCATCCAATAATAAAACTTTTTAACTATTTTCAATGTCTTTTGGTATCCTAGGTGACTCTAAATATGATTTTGCATCAAATTATCAACACATAGAACATGTCCCTAAATCTGACCAAACCATCTATTGTAAGACAATAATCCACATCTGATCACTTGTACCCTATTATAACATGTGCATAAGCTCCCTATACCTGTAATCTTGAAATCATGTTTTCCTTCCTGTAAGATCGGTGTTGTGAAACCAGCTCCAAAAATAGAAGAAAAGAGATATCAACACCTTAGAAATAAGCCACTTCAAGGGGGCAACCTCCAATACATTACATGAATGAAAAATTCTTGGATGATACAAATTACAAAACCTCCTTTCTATATATAGGAGTCCATGGGACCACAATGTAATCCTAGTGGGCCACAATGTAATCCTAGCTGACCTAACAATAATAATTTAAGGGCACAATAATAACAATATGGGGGTTACAGGGGTACAATAATAACAATAAGGGGGTTACACTAACAATAATAAGGGACTATACTAGTAATATAGGGACCTAACATGCCCCTCCCCTTCAAAAAGTGTTGTCCTCAATGCTTGAGTAGCTCTGGGTGCTTCTGTATAAAATTCTCATCCTCCCATGTAGAATCTTCAGTGGGTAAGTTCTTCCACTTGATGAGATACTCTGAAATTGATCGATTTCGTAGTTGTCGAGTTCTTGTTTCCGTGACCGCTTCGGGTTCCAATATGATTTTTCCTTCCTCATCAAGTTCTAGAAATATTGTTTGAACTGGAAGATTTTCACCTATAACCTTCTTTAAGCATGAAACATGGAAAACTGGATGTACTCGCGAAGAAGCGGGAAGCTCCAATTTGTATGCCATAGTACCAATCTTTTGCAACACCTTGTAAGGACCATAGTACTTTGGTGATAATTTATTATCCTTCTTAGCTTGCTTGAGAGACATTTGTTTGTATGGTTGTAGCCGTAAAAATACCCAATCTCCTACATCAAAACTTCTCTCGCTGCGATGTTGATCTTCCTGTTGTTTCATTCGATTTTGTGCCAAATTCGGGTTATCCTTTAAGAGTTGGAGAACTTCTTGCTGATGCTCGATGTGATCTTCCACTACTTGAACCTTAGAATTTTCTCTTAAAGATGATGTGATGGATGGTGGATGATATCCATAAAGTGCCATAAATGGGGTCATTTTTGCTGCAGTATGGAAGGAAGTGTTATACCACCATTCGGCAAGAGGTAACCACTTGACCCATTGTGTTTGTTTATCAGATACAAAACAACGAAGATATCCTTCCAAACATTTATTTACTATCTTAGTTTGACCATTGGATTGAGGATGATAAGATGAGCTATGAGCTAATTGAGTACCCAAACAAGAAAATAACTTCGTCCAAAAATTTCTAGTAAAAATGGGATCTCTGTCACTCACAATAACCTTTGGGTTTCCATGTATCTTTTGAATTGTTTCCATAAATGTAGTAGAAACTATACTAGCTTTAAATGGATGAGATAATGCACAAAAGTGTGCATACTTGGTAAGTCTATCAACTACCACCATGATGACACTCTTTCCTTTGGACTTAGGTAAACCTATGATAAAATCCATTGAAATCTCCTCCCAACGTTGGCTTGGAATGGATAAAGGTTGTAGAAGACCCCGGTCTTAATTTTCTCAACTTTATTCTGCTGGAAAACCAAACATTCCGCCACAAACTTTTGAATATCAGATTTAAGGCCATCCCAAAAAAATTCTTTCTTCACCCTGTGGTAAGTTTTTAAAAATCCTGAGTGTCCTCATAAAGGAGAAGTGTGCAATTCCAAAAGAATATTTTGTTTTAGTTGGGAATTATTACAAAGATATAAGCGATCTTTGTACCATAAGGAATCATTTTTCCAACTAAATGTATCAGATGTACTAGGATCTTGCTGCAACTTTTGAATGAGTGTCCACACTTCTTCGTCCTTCTTCCATTCATCCCTTGCTTCGGTTATCCAATCTGGTTTGATAATAGAATTGGAATAAAGCAATGCTTCCACCTCTTCAATCTTTCTTGAGAGTGCATCTGCAACAACATTTAGCTTCCCTTTTTTTTAGATTATTTCAAAGTCATAGCCCAAAATCTTTGTGACCCATTTTTTCTGCTCTTCTGAAGATAGTCTTTTTTCCAAAAAGTGTTTAAGACTATCATGATAAGTTTTTACCTTGAAGTGTCTTCCCATTAGGTAAGGTCACCATTTATTTAGTGCATGCAGTATTGCTAACATTTCCTACTCATAAATAGCTTTCTGTAAATACTTTCCTTTGATTGGACGACTTTCAAAAGCCATGGGTCTTCCTTCTTGCATTAAAATAGCACCAATTCCATTTCCTGAGGCATCACATTCCACAATAAATGTTTTTGTGAAGTCTGGCGTAGCTAAGACTGGTGCTAGGCACATTTCCTCTTTAAGATGTTCAAAGGCCTTAGTTGCTTCAGGAGTCCATGAAAATTCATCTTTCTTCAATAATGTTGTTAGAGGTGCTGCTATTCTCCCATAATTTTTAACAAACTTGCGATAATACCCTGTTAACCCGAGAAATCCTCACAACTACTTAATGGTTGTGGGGACTTTCCATTCCTTAATGACTTTAATTTTGTTAGGGTCTACCTTAAAACCCTCGTGAGATACAATATGACCCAAATATTCCACCCCCTATACTCCAAAGAAAAATTTGGATGTTTTTGCATACAATTGTTTCTCCTGCAATAGTTTGAGCACCGTATCAACATGTTGAACATGATCCTTCCAAGACCTGTTGTATATTAGTATATCATCAAAAAATACTAGCACAAATTTTCAAAGGAAGGGTTTGAAAATGGAATTCATCAATCCTTGAAATGTAGAAGGTGCATTGATAAGGCCAAAAGGCTTGACAAAAAATTCATAATGACCCTCATGAGTTCGAAACGTTGTTTTCAGAATATCTTCAGTCTTCATTCTAATTTGATGATATCCTAAGAAAAGATCCAACTTGGTAAAAGAAATTGCTCCATGTAATTCATCCGATAATTCATAAATCACAGGAATGGGAAATTTATCTTTAATGGTGAGCTTATTGAGCTCCCTATAATCTGTACACATGCGCCATGATCCATCCTTCTTGTGTAACAATACTACAGGAGCATAGAAAGAACTTTAACTAGGTTGAATTATACCAGCCTCTAACATTTCTGCAATCATACATTCAATTTCGCTCTTTTGGACATAAGGATATCTATAAGGCCTGATGTTTGGAGGAACACTTCTGAGAATCAAATGAATAACATGATCATGATCACGAATAGGTGGGAGTCCTTTGGGAGTTTCAAACACCTTGGAATGATTGTCCAAGACTTTTTGGAGATCTGCAGAAATATATGATTTTGATGTTGGAACTTCTAGTGAGCATAATTGTGCAATTACGCCTCGTTGTTATTTCTTTAGAAGGTTTTTCATGACATTAGAGCTTATTATCTTTCTCGTATTCCCTGCAATACCCCGTAATTCAACTTCCTTACCTTCTGAAAAAAAATTCAAGAAAAGTTCTTGAAAATTAAAAGCTACCGTCCCCAAAGATTGTAACCATTGTACTCCTAGTACCACATCAGCACCTCCCATAGGAATCGAAAGCATTGGACTATTCAATAAATATTCCCCCATGGTTAGCTTGATATTATGGCATTTTCTAGAGTAATTTATAGTTCCTCCATTTGCAACCATCACTTGAAATTCTGGTGCTAGGTATAGGAAACAATTCAATTCCTTGGTTACCTTACAATGAATAAAATTATGGGTACTACCTTAATCAATCAACACTATTACCTTTTTCTTCTTGATATGTCCTTCTATCTTAAGAGTTTGAGGAGTGGTAATTCCTGCCAATGCATTACATGATATGGTCGGACTCATTTCTTCCTCTTCTAGGGTTGGTTCCTGGTGTATACCCTCTTCTTTTGAAAATTCTTGTTCATTTTCTTCTTCCTCTTCACAATCTATGTAAAATAATTTCTTCTCGACACACTTATGACCTTTAGTGTATTTGCTATCACAACTGTAGCAAATCCCTTTTGCTCTTTTTTCTTCCAATTTTTGTGGTTTCAACCTTGTAGGTTGTGGAAATCTAGGAGTAGCAACACTTCCCTCTTTATATATGTGAGTGGTAGGCTTTCTTGTCGCCATAGTTTTACATTAAATTTTTCTTGCCAACCTGAATGCCTTCTCCAATGAATCAGGTTCCAAAACATGAAGTTCATGTTGGATGTTATCCTTTAAAGTACCTATGAAGAGATCAATCTTGTGTTCATCTGAAATATTAGTTACCCTTATATTCAATTTTTGTAAGTCCTCAATGTGCTCCCCCACTGAACACTTTTGTTTGAGATTTATCAATTGGCTAAAGAAGGTGTTTCTCTTTGTATCCTCATAATGTGCTATCATTTCCTCCGTAAAAATTGACCAAGTGACAATTTTTTTTACGGGAGCAAAGCCATCAATACCATACAAATGTATTTTGTTCTAAATGTAAAGTTGTGATGCATACCTTTTGTGTGTTTTGCACATTATTGGGATCAAAATATTGCTCCATCTGTAGTATCCATGTTACATGATCCTTTCCATCAAATTTCCTCATATCCATTTTTGGAATATGGTGGTTCTTCCTTCCAACATTAGAGTTTATGAAATCATGATTAAGATTTATTTTTTTCTCATTATGAGTTTCCTCTACTATCTTTTCACCATTAGGAAACATTTCTTGTATCAACTTTGTCAAACCTTCCATGTCTACTTTTAGATCACTCTTCATGTTTTCCATTTTTTCATCGATCTTAGCTTCCATGTCATCCATCTTAGATTCCACGCCTTTCTTCAAACCATCCATCTTAGATTCCACGCCTTTCTTCAAACCATCCATCTTAGCTTCCATGCCTTTCTTCAAAACTTCCATGTCATTTTTTGTTGCTCTTTGCAAGAGCGAAATTTGTTGCACTTGCTTTTGTAATTTTGATATGTCATGTTGCCATTCTTCTTCTTCATGAGTAATAGTAGAGCCTTCTAAAGGCTTAATGGGTGTTGAATTCTTTTTAGGGGCCATTTTAGAATCCAACACTGATATATATTCTACAATATATCCTTGTAATCAATTCAACTTGATTCTTAAAACAAGACTTATGCAATTCGGAAAAACAATACACACCTTTTACTTGCTTTGGAGGAGATCGATATTGAAATTGAATTATCTCTATAATTGTGGAACCTCAATATCTAAAATTTGGCCTTGTAGTAGCCCTCTGGAGCTTCTTTCCAATGCCACAGGTCTAATCTGATTTGGATTCTTCAAGTCAAATTTATATCCAATCTCCCACAATGACCCAATTATGGACTAGTTCAGTGGAGCGAAGTTTTACGACTTTCCACGTATCACTATTTCCTCCTTTGGCTCTGAAATTGATAGATAGAAAACAAAAATCTATGTGCTTGCAGTCACTTTTTACATTATTCCAATCTAATGCTCAGAGAGAGAGTTATGAATATTTTCCCATGATCACCTCTTTGAGATGAAATTCAGAAGCCTGAAAAATCCCTAACTTCCACAGATCATATCTCCGCCAATATTGCAAACCAAGATCTGAAATTTTGCAATGATGTTCCTCAGGATTTTGGATTGGCACTTTAAAAATTTCAGCTTCTGAACCTTCATAGAAACAAACTTATAGTGAAAATTCCATGATGACCTGTTTAGGTTAAATTCAGGAGCCTGCAAAATGACCTACCTTCCACAGATCATATCTCCCAAAATATTGCGAACCAAGCTTTGAAATTTTGCGACGATGTTCCTCAAGATTTTTTTGTTCGCACTTTAAAATTTTCAGCTTCTGAACCTTCATAGAAAAAAAGTTATAGAAAAAATTCCACGATGACCTGTTTGGAGCAGAGAAACCCTAGAATCCCAAAGTTCTGATACCAAATGTTGTGAAACTAGCTCCAAAAATAGAAGAAAAGAGATATCAATGCCTTATAAATAAGCCACTTCGAGGGACCAACCTCCAATAAATTACATGAATGAACAATTCTTGGATGATACAAATTACAAAACCTCCTTTCTATATATAGGAGTCCATGGGGCCACAATGTAATCCTAGTGGGCGACAATGTAACCCTAGCCGACCTAAAAATAATAATTTAAGGGCACAATAATAACAATATGGGGGTTATAGGGATACAATACCAAAAATAAGGGGGTTACACTAACAACAATAAGGGACTATTCTAGTAATTTAGGGACCTAACAATCGGATCCTATAATATTGTCCCATAATAACTCATAGTTTCTATATGATTCACTTGAACTCTCTTGCTAAGATCATCTACAACCTTGTTCTCATTACCTTTGATGTACTTAATATCAAATTAAACTAACTAATCGTGGCCAACCATCTATCTTACCTAAAATTCATATTTTTTCATTCAAATATATACCTCAATCCACTGTGATCGCTCATCAATAAAAGCCTCCTACCAATAAGATAGTGTATCCATATATTCAATGCATGGATTATCGTTTCCAACTCAAGATCATGTGCACATAATTTTTCTTGTGTTCATTCAGTTTTTGTGACTCATAGATAATAGCACACTACTTTTCCTTCTTGCAAGAATATGTACACACCACAAACTCTTTTTCTAGATCGGAAATCTTTAAAATTGGAGCATTTATCAAGAATTGCATCAATTCCTAAAAACTAGTTGCACATTCCTGTGTCCATTCAAATTTCTTACCTTGCCTCTGCAATGACATAATAAGATATGCAATCTGAGATAAGATAATTATGAACCTCCTATAATAACCTACTAGCCCAGTAAATGATCTTACCTCATCCACATTTCTAGGAATTGCCCACTCCATGGTAGCTCTTATCCTCTCTGGGTCCACTCTTATGCCTTCCTTGGAAACATGTCCCAAGTAATGTACCTATGTCTGAAAGAAACTGCATTTATGATATGCTTCACATACAACTGATTCTCTCTTAGAAATCTCAATAATACTGCTAAGTGTTGAGCATGTTCTTCCTCATTCTTCGAACATATTATCAATGAATACAATGAAAAACTTGTCTAGATAAGGATGCAACACTATTCATCAATCACATTAAAGAATTGAGGGTATCAGTAAGAGAAAATGGAACTACAAAAATCTCATAATACCCATACCTGGTCCAAAATGAAGTCTTGTATATTTCCTCTTCTCTAATGCCCACCTAATGGTATCCGAATCTCAAGTAAACCTTCGAAAACAATGATGCTCCCTTCAGCTGGTCTAACAAGTCATCAATCCTTGAAAAATGGATACATGTTCTTGATGGTCACCTTGGTCAACTACCTGTAATCAATGCATAACTTGAGAGTACCATCCTTCTTCACAAACAACACTGGTGCACCCCAAGACGACACACTTGGCATAATTTATCCCTCGTCAAGAATTTCCTTCGACTACAACTTCAGTTCTACTAGCTCTGGAGTGCTCATCATATATAGTGCCTTTAATGATGGTGTTGCCCCTAGTACCAGCTCAATAGAAAAGTCCACTTCCCTGTGAGGCTGAAAATCTGAAATATATGTGGGAAATACATCCTGAAATTGTTGTAAAACCGGGTACCTGTTCAATTCCTCTGCATCCTGCATCCTCAACATCATTACCTTTGTCACTAGAAATATGCACTACAAATAACACACACCCTTTGTTGTGACTATGCTTTTTCAACATAGATGTAACCATTCTAACTAATGTTGCCTTCTTCTTACCCTACAAGATTCTTTGTTCTCCATTGTCGTCTAAGCATTTAATAACTTTGTTATCACCAAAAAATAATCACTTAGCCATATCTAACTGAGTGGATTGACCTTTGTCCTGACGATGGGTCTTGTTGTAGAATCAAAATGTTGAAACTTCAAAATGAATATAGTGGGACTAGTTCCAAAATTTGATATTAAAAATCAATCCCACAGAAATTTACAAACCCAAAACCATATTTTATTAAGTTGTTTCTAGTTAAAATAATTATCCCATGAGGAATAATTAAAAGCATTATTTATTTGATTTTTCTCTGGGAATAATTAATTAAATCACTATCTAGTTAATATTCCTTGTCACATTTGACCCAATCATGGGAAATAGTTAAATAAATCATTGTTTATTTGTTTTTCTCTAGGAATAATTAATTAAATCATTATTTAGTTAATATTCCTTGTCAAATTTGACTAAATGACTCAGTTTTGATTAAACAAAACATTATTTGTTTATTATTCCTTAACAACTTCCTTGAAATAATAAATAAATCATTTGAATGTTTATTATTTCTAAATAAAGGTATTTAATCAATTTAAATATATTTTCCCTCCAAAGCATATAATAAAATATTCTAAGTAGTTAGATCTAGATTGTGGTTAATAATAATTTATTATTTTCCATTTTCTAGAATAACCCAATATATTGTTATAAATAAGAGGGTTTTCCATCCATTCCTCACCATGATCATTGAATCGTCATTATTATTTTCTTTTTTTGTTTGAGCTCCCATCTAAGTTCAACACATATTTTGGGTTTCACACATTAAAGAGAGAGAAAGATCCAGAAAACTAGAGCACATCGGAAAACCAAGGGACTCATCCAATTTGAGGGGGACCTCTATCCATCATATGAGTTTTCTTCACCAGGTGTAATACAATAATCATAATATATCATTCATACTTTTAAATTGCTTTATCTATGCTATGGGGTTTTACATTAGTTAAATATTTTTTCGATTTAATATATTTTGTTGAACATTTCTATTATTTTGTAGGTTTCTTCTAACTTTTTATTGTATATATGAAGAATTATATGGCCATATATGTTTTAAGGGCCATTAATCACTCGTGCAGTAAGTAAGGTCTTTTTGGTACACTTGCTGAAATATTTTACACTAACAAATGCCGACTCCACTAGTGTAATTCAGATTCCTGGGTGATCAACAACTTCAAAAATCAGGGTTTTTCTTTACTTGGTTTTCATTCTCTTGATGATTATTTCCAACTTGTATACCCTTATTTAGTTAAAATTCCAAGTTGATAATTTTCTGGTGTTTTCCGCAGGTAACAGGTACTAACCACAGAGGAGACGAAAAAAAAATTTGAACCTGCCGCCCAAGAATTAAGGAATTAAAATCACACCTTTTTAGCCCCAAACCCGTGTTTTCATCTCTATATTGCACTTTTTGGCCCAAAAATTGTGCTATCTTCCTGTTTCAGGTCAGAACCTGCAATTCAGAATTTTTTCATGATTTTTTTTTCTGAAATCTTCAGGGCTTGTCGAGAGCACTTTTTTGGTTTTTTTGACCTATGTTTCAGCCCGTATTAGGCCTAGATATGATCATTTGGTCTCTTTTAAGTAGAAACAATCTCCCTAGGGTTTCAATACACTTCCACATTTTAGGAGGATTTCAGCGGAGTAGGTAGTATGAGATTTTCAGTACTTTCAGCCATTGTTTTAGGGTCTGATCCATTATTTTTGAAAACCTTTAATATAGGTTGTTTTAGCATCCAAAGCTCCCTCTTGAGCTTTTTTTGGCCTTCCCCCTTATGGTACGATTGTTTTCCCAAGCTTCTAAAGCTTCTTCCCTATCTTTTGCAACATTTTCCCCCTCTAGTTTCTTGTTGTTTTCTATGCCATTTTTAGTAGTATAGAGTCATTTGATCCAAGTCCCATAGACATTAGATATTGTGACCCTTTTAGTGTGTTTTGAGTTTCTTGTTTGCCTATCCTATTTCTGTTTTTTGAGAGCCATGTTTGGGTGGGTTTTATGCTTAATTTACTGCTCGTTTTACTTTCATTATTTCAGTTTCATTTACAGTTTTCAGCATTATATTTCAGCAGTACCTTGGCATCATCATAAAACATACTTAATTAACCCATCTACAATACACACTTATTTTCACACACTTACTCCTAAAGTGAACAAGATCTTGGTTCAAGCCGCCAAGCCAAGACTTAAACACACCACTTAATAAATCTGACTTACATAGATTAAGCCCACTTGGGCATTAGGACCAAACAATATTTGTAGTTAGTTGTAGGATCGATGGGATATTATTCCAATAACACCAATCAATCGCATTCATTTAGACATAAAAACTTGATTTAATAGGGAGATTAAAATTATTCACCATCCCACTATCAAATTCAGAGTGCATTAGAAACCTGCTTCAGAGGGGGTTAGGCTAGGACATCATGCGAGCAGTTATCCTCAAGGCTACCCAACCCGTGGTAGGGAATTATGTGCATTGTTTGATTTACCAAGAAGCTCAAGACTCGACCACCCCCATGGGATGAAGGTAACCTTAGTGGCCAATCTTAGGAAAAATACTTATAGGACTACCTGTGGGAAGCAGTTGGTTCTCTACCCTACCTTTCTGCGTGAAAGGCCATCTAAAACAATAGAATATAGAATTGTTTAATGATTTAGATCACCTTTAGGCTAGAGTTCATTTTTATTTTGATAGGGTAGCTCATAGAATAGTTAGTTTACACTTGACACCACTGCACTAGGTGTTTTCTTGTTGTTTTTTACTCTTTTTTTTCTATCATCCTTTATTATTTAGCGTCATATGTGTCTTGACATCATTGTGCCCCCAAGGTGTTTGTCACAGAGAATATGAGTTCCACATCCTCAGTTTCCATTAGGACATATTTCTCCAACCCGTTGAGTTCGAAATAATCCTCCCAGTCCTCCATTGAGTCCCTCTTATGACTCAGATTATTCTTATTCATCGAGTTCTTCCTCTGATTTCACATCATCTCATCCTCATATCGCCACCATGTATGGCACCAATGTAGGTGCATGATCCCAAGATGGTATCACGGGTCTTAACATGGGAATTGCCACTAGCATAACCGTTACAACCATGGTCGTTGCCACTCCATTGCTCCCCTTTATGGCTGGTCTAAGTCTCCCATATTTTAACTAGTTAATCAATGATACAATTCTCCATGATGCTATTTAGCCAGATATTCCAAACAAACTTCCTTCTGACATTCCTAAATTTTAAGGAAATAGCGGATAAGAGCCAACCAATCACATTCGTTCCTTTCACATGTGGTATTCATCAAACTCCATCATCGAAGACTCCATACGTCTTCGGTCATTCCAATGTACACTCATTGGAGATGCTTCAAAGTGGTATATTGACAAGCCCGTCACATCTCATTACACTTTTATTACTCTTAATAAAGAATTTTTTTCATATTTCTAGTTACCCCTCCATTATGATACTGGTACCAAGTTGTTGACCACATTTCGTCAAACTTCTGCCACCCACCTTTTTGACCATTTACAAGAATGGTGTAGAAGGAGGAGCATGTGTAGAGCTCCTACATTTGATGACTGTTTCTATATGGATTGGTTTCTTAGAATGTTATTAGCCCACATAGTTAAATATTTCTCATCTCACTTTCCTCGGACCGAGGAATAAGCTCTCCAAATATCTTTAAAATGTGACTTGATTTATGCCTAGTCAGGTTATGTTTATACCATTTTACCAAACCTTCCTATACATGGTAGTGCCACTACACTAGGGGCATCTCATGCCCCGATGGTATCGTTGGATCCATTTCACACCCATCACCATATGCTCCTCCTCATATGAGTTATGGTCACCCTCAAGGGGGGACCAGTTCCTCCAACACTTATCCCCCTCCTCCAGGAAACTTGTATCTCATTCAAACCACATCTTATGCATTTTCCCAACTGCATCAACCAATGCTAGGGCCAACTATTTCTCAACCTATTTACCAAAATGTTTCCCGAGCTCCTTATTATCCTTATGCACCGCTGAATGCTCCAACCCCTTAGGCATCATCACCTCCGCCTCCCACGCCTTCTCAACCTCTGCCATAGAAACTAGCTCCTCCTCAAGGTCAAGTGTATGCTCAGCAGAGCGCAACCAATCCCCAAAATTTGAAGAAAAAGAATAAGGGGAAATGCAACCAGAACCAACGACCTCTGGGTAACCAGGGATGCCAATGTACTCAACCAAAATCACCCCAAGGGAACCACCCAAATACCACAACCCAACACCAGGGCGATCAACCCAATCAGAAAAAGGTTATTCACATGGATAAGCCTTGTGCAAGTTGTGGTGTATATGGCCATTATACACATAATTGTCCCATTTTAACATAGATACGTCAAATTTGGGATGCCCAAGCAACTTCTCAAGTACAACAACCCATGGTGTCGCTTCCTTAGAACACTGCTCCATCTCAACCCGTTGTGCTCACTAATCCTTTCCCTTAGTGAGGATATATCATTGCCCAACCTCCAAAAGGTCAGGCCACTCCCCCGCCTCAGTAGTCTGGTCACTCAGATTACCAGATTCTCATGATGAATTGTGACAAGGCCAATACCACTGAAGTCAACCTCCAGACCTGGTATTGCCAGTATGACAAGAAACCTACTACGTCTGCAACCAAGTCCCAAACCAAAGTTTCCACTGAGCCTATTTTGATACCAAATGGTCCCTTACAGATCCCTTAGCCTAAGGCATAGGTCATACCCAAGATCCCCAAAGGGCCATTACATTGTAATGTTGCTTCTTCCAAAGCCGTCTACACATACAATATAGTAGATGACTTGGCACAGTCTCCTACTTCCATGTCAATGTTGGAAGTTCTCCAGACGTTCCCATCCAAAAGGAAAGCTCTACTATATTCTTTGTGCGTTGTGGACCCTTCAAATTATTTCTTAATCTTCTTTTATGTCTACAAGTTAGAACATCCCCCTTTACCCTCATTTGTTTCTTTTCAAATACCAATCGTCATTATAAACGCTATTTTCTAGAGGTGTATCGTATATGAAGGTGCATCCACATATGTGATAGCCTCTAGTGTTTGGAAGCAACTCGGGTCACCTAATATATTCCCATCCACCATCACTTTAGGTGCTTGGGACAGTCACCCTTCACAGCCCCTTGACATGTATCACAATTGTCCTATCACAGTTGCGGGAAAGACTTTTTGTATTGACATAGAAGTCATATATTCCCCCTTAGATTACAATATTCTTTTAGGTTGTATCTATACCTATTCAATGTCAACGGCCACATCTTTTTTTCACTACAAGATGTACTTCCCCATAATGGAAATACCTTCACTGTCGATCAATTGACATATTACAATCTGAAGTCTCAGACATCACCCCAGTCTACCATCTCTTCGATGACTAACAATTAACCTGTATCGCCTCTCACCGATGTCTCTCCAGGAGTCTATAATGATTCTGCATTGCTTGGTGCATACTATCGTCCAACACCTACCCCTTTTGAGCCCATCTCGTCTAGTGTTTGCATGTTGCAAGCATCACGGGCTAGCCACAAGCGGTCTCGTACATCTATCTAGTAGTCAATGCCTTTGCAACCTACTATTGTTCACTCAACCCAGCCATCAAGATCTAATCCTCAATGAGCTTCTCCTTCTTTTGGTGTCTCTCCTCATCCTTTTCAACCAGGAACAGTTCCTCTAAGCCTTAACCATCCCAGAGTAGTTCCGCTAGGTCATTATCCTTCAAGTCAGATACCGTTTTTAGCTCCCCCATTTGGAGTATTTTTTGTGCCTATCATGGCTACGTTTAGTTTACCAAATTTGAAGATGGGGATCCTAGTATGGTACATTGATCCCCTAGCAAACACTACACCATACCAACTCAAACCATATACTTCTTTGACCCTAGTCCAACAGGTCTTTATGACCCCTTCCTTTGCTTCAATTCCACAACAACCTCAACAGGAACCCACTCCTGTTGGGAAAACATATGGTGAGGGGGGGAAAGAAAAAAATAAGGAACCTAAGGACACGGCTCCATAAACAACTCTAGCTCCACCTAAGCCTCCAAAGCCTACTCCACCATGTGCTTTGTGTGATGTTAATGGGAATGCCACCAATAATTGTCCTGAACTCCCTCGTATCAAACCTATTATCAATGAAACATTTCCTAACTCTAATATCCCGGAGGTCCATGTTACCTTACCTGAGTCTACCAAGAAAAAAAAATTGTTACGCACAAACCACCCATGCGCTTTGTGTGATAATTATGGCCATTATTCTCACCAATGTCCTCATCTTGAAGACTTTTGTGATATCCTTCAGGCACTTCGTGAAATAGAGACCACTCATAGTGGATCATCTACTCCTCTACTTGTGTATTATGGCACCACTATTACACCAAAAATTGAGGACTCTAATGCGCCCAATGTGATCCCTCCCCCTGATGTTGATATGACGGACCAATTAGTCTTTTTTCTCTACTTGTCGTCATTCATGAGATCCTCGAAGGAAGACCCCTCTGGGGTTCCCCACTTCTTTCAAATATCACTCATCAAACACCCTGGCCTCAACATCGATAGATGTTCCATCTACTAGCTCTTCGTCTACTCCTCCTAATGATGTGTATGTGAACCATATCTCTCACGATGGTGTGCCAGGTAGCTCCTCCGCATCAAGTGGTCTCCCTTCCTCTAGTTATCCCATCTTCCACTCAGATGAAGACATCATGGAAGCCATTACCATCACTGATTTTCCTTGGGATGATATGCACCATCGTGCATACTTCCTTCCACAGCAAACTCATGACAATATGCTATGGATACTAAAGAACTCATTCATGGTGAAACCGATTGGTTTAGAAATATCATTCCCGCGCCAGATGCTTTCAAAGAAGGAAACATGGCCAATATCTCAACTACCATTCAGATAAACATTTCCGATAAACCAGGGGTTGAAGAAAACATTACCTTGGGGGCACGATGCACCCTGGAATAAATTGATGTTTACACCAAATTATTCAAGGAATTTCATGATATTTTCGCCTAGTATTATTCTGGAATTCATGGACTTGATCCCGCAATTGTTGAACACCATATCGACACATGGCCCGATGCCATTCATATCCGTCAAAATCTGAGACCCATCAATTCTTCCAGACATGAGGCTATCAAAGTCGAAATCGATAATCTCAAGAAGACCAACTTTATCTATCCCATTGAATACACCACATAGGTGTCAAATATTGTTCATGTTCTTAAGTAACAATGCAGTTGCATTAAATTTCGTGACCTGAACAAATCTTGTCCCAACAAAAAATTTCCCACACCCTCATTGACCAAATAATTTATGGGTGTGTGGGGCATGAGGTTCTATCCTGCATGGTTGGATTCTCTAGATACAACCAAATAACTATCCGTCTTGTTGATCAGCTTAAAACCGCATTCAGTAGTCTGTGGGAAAACATTTCTTATAGGGTCATGCCTTTCGGTTTAAAGAATATCAAAGCCACTTTTCAGCGGGCCATGTCTTATTTCTTCCATGACTTGGCTCATATTATCCTTGCTTACCTTGATGACCTCAAAACTAGAATTGGACACAACATATTCATGATTTACGTACCATTTTCCTCCAATGTTGCAAGTATAATATCCTCCTTAACCCATTGAAATATGCCTTTTTTGTTCTTGTCGACCATCTCTTGGGCTTCATAGTGTCCAAAGACAGTATAAAGCTTGATCCTCTCAAATTTCAAGCCATTCTTGAACTTCCACCCCCTCATACCTTGTGCCAGTTACAAAGCCTTCAAGGCAAAGCCAAATTCCTTTGTTGGGTCGTACCTAACTATTCCACCATTGCGCATGGGTTTCTTAGACTCCTTCAATATAGAATTTCATTTTTTGGGATGATTATGCTTAATAGTCTTTCGATTCCCTGAAATGTTCTCTCACATCCGATCCCTTGATTAGTCTACCTAAATTTGATAGGGACTTCATCCTGTATATCTCAGCTTCCACCCATTCAGTCGCTAGTGTCCTCATCCAAGAAGATGCTTCATGAATTGATCATGTCATCTACTATTTCAATAAGAACCTTATTGGACCCCCTTTTCCTTATTCTCACGAAGAGAAGTTGGTCATCGTGTGCTCGTCCAAAATATTCGTCATTATATCCTTATGTGTAATACCATGCACGTGACCAATTCCAGCCCAATGGCTTTCCTATTAAGTAAACAGATCATTAATGTGAAATATTATCGGTTGATCGTTATTCTCCAAGAATTCGATATTGAATTCGTCACACCAAAGATTAAGAAAGTTTTGGGCACCCTTGCCGAACCTATTTATGAATTTCCTATCGGTGTGTGTGATTCGTCGGTTAATGATGATTTATTTGATGAATATTTGTTTTCCATCACTTCATATGATCTTTGGTATGGCAACATCCTTACATATATACGAACCCATAAATTCTCCCCCCATATCAATCATGATGATCGATGACCTATACGACAGCAAGCCCCTTGCTACCTTCTGATTGGTGATGATCTCTATCGTCGCAGTGTTGATATTGTCCTCTCTCATTGTCTCACTCATGCTGAAGCTAAGAAAGTCCTTAATGTATTCCACAATTGCGCTTATGGTGGCCACCTCTCTAGTATGGTTACTTCCCAGAAAATCATGTGTGTTGGTTATTTTTGGCCTTCTCTCTTCAGAGATTTCATTGAGGCAGTCAAACATTGCCCTAATTTCCAACTATTTTCCCCAAAGGAAAGAGCTCCACATGCTCCCCCCCTCCTGTTATATCAGTCGGTACTTTATGCAAATGGGCTATTGAATTTATGGAGTGTCAGACCCAATTTTCTAATAACCACAAGTATATTATCATGGTTGTGGAATATTTCACCAAATGGGTTGAGGCTATGACAACGTTCAATAACACTGTGCCTACCACGGCTCTCTTTTTCTTTAACCATGTTATCGCTCGATTCGGGGTTCTGAAACAATTGGTCTCTGACCATGGTCGACATTTAGAACATGAGATCTGGCATGAGCTATCCTCTCTATTGGGCTTTGAGCACTAATATTCATAATCTTATTATCCCCAAGCTAATGGAAAAGTTGAAGAAATCAATAAAATCCTTAAAACCATGCTTCAGCGAACAGTGAACAAGCACAAAATCAGCTAGCACCTTATGCTCTTCCCATCTTTGTGAGCATATAGAACCTCGGCTAAACCCACCACCAGGTTTACTCCTTTCCACCTTGTTTTTGGAGAGGAGGTCATCATTCCAATTGAGTGTGAAAACCCCTCCTTTCACCTTGTCATTGAACTCCTCCCGGACACCGAACTTTTAGAATGATGAATTATCATACTTAAGCATGCCAATGAGGACCTTTGTGTTGCATTTCAAACCATTGAAGTAGTAAAAAAGAACACCAAAGCCCAGTATGACCAGAATTTCCACCCTCGTACCTTTCATGAAGGTGACCTTGTTCTTGTGTATGACCAAGCTCATGATGTATTTGGGTACGGAAATTTTGAACCATTATGGCTAGGAACCTACATCATTCGTAAGGATTTTGGCAAGGGGGATACCTTTTAGAGGATTTTGAAGGCCAACTCCTTCCTAGCCCTCTCAATGCACTTTACCTAGAGAGATTTTATCCATATAATTTCCCATAGAAGTGCATGTATTTGTTTCTTTTCTATTTTTAGGTAACTTGCATCCACCACCATATCATTTGTTGTATTTTGGAACCTTTCAAATGGATCCATCATCCACACCATATATCATCCATGATGATGGTGTGAGTCTCTTCTCGAGGAATCTAACCTCGGCAGCTTGGGCCATTTATACCCCCTTGCATTCGTCAGTTCACTCCAACGGCATATGCATAGGACCTGCCACAAATAACCATGTTGAATATGATGTAGTGATAGGTTTGTTAATTGATGCCCTTGATCATCTCATGTTGGCTCGAGGGGTCCTGACCTAGGTTTGGAGTTCAAGGTTTTCTAAAAAACCCCTATACTACTGGCCCTTTCCATAGTGACCCGCTTGCGCAGGTCAAAGTCTCACCTGAAGTAGTATGGGTGGGTGTTGGAACCAGGTTTCCGCACCCTAAGAAAGGGTAAGTAAGGCAAGCAGAGCTGCGTCTGGCCCCGTGAGGCCCATATCACCTCTTTTTATGCAGGTTTTTACAGATCTATTTTTGCATCCACATGCACAAGGTCTACAGTGTTGATAAATATATACTTCTATGACAGTAGCATAATATTTCATAAAACAGAACAAACAGATCCAGATACAGTAAACACACTTACACAGATCTTTCGCAGCTTGAATACAAAATGCGCATAACAAAATAATTACCAATGATTCGCACAAACATCACACATAGATTCAGTTCTTAACACAATCCTTCTATTCATCAATTCATCAATTCCTTCTTACAATACCCGTCCCAACCTGCACACATAGTAGCAGGGCCTGCACACAGTAGGACTCTAGATCTCCACGCACATAGCTAGTAGGAGTCCATTCCCCAAAAACCAAAATAGATATGCTAAACCATAGATCGAATCAATAGCTCTTCCTTTTTCTTCTCCCTTACACTCCAAAATGTTCCTCTATTTATACTAATCTAGCCTAAGCTTTCATATGGTCCGCAACCCATGGTTTTCAGACCCCTAGTTTACCCTTTGACCCATTACAATGCTTTTGGGACTTTGACCCACCCCAAAACCCCTACGCTAGCCTAATTATAATAAAAAATATACAAAATCAGACCAGTTTCGCAGCTCGTACGAGACCCTGTTCCAATAGTCCCCCAACACAATCTTGTGACTCGTCCCGGGTCACTGTGGTGGTGCAGTCTCTATCTGCGCATGTAAAGCATTGAAGGTGACGATTACCGGATGTAACACTAGCTGAATTTGGGCAGCAGCACGTTGTGGGATATCGGCCAGCTCCAGGGAGGTAGGTCCTTCAGGGGCCGTGGTAACCTGTTCCAAGATTTGGTTGAGTCATGCAATGGCATTGTGAGCATCCTGAGATACCTGGAAGGCAGCATCGCCCCATGGCTTCATATTCTTTCTTATTGCATGCTTGGTGCGCTGGAGATCTGCAATCATGTCCTGGAAGGCTTTGCTAGTTTTCAAGAGTGCCAGATGCTATGCAGGGCCGAGGGATGGCAAGGTAGCTTCGATCTGATCGAAAGCAGCTTCCTTCTAGCGTAAATCTTCTTTGACACACTGAATCATCGAGTTGAACTGGGTCACTGTCCAGAGTTGTATTGCTGCTTCAAGCAACTAGGTACCTAGAGTAATTTTTCCTTTAATAGCGTCTGTGGCTTCTGTTATCAACATAGCCCATTGCGCCTGAACCTCCGGGGCTATGGTAAGTTGTGCTTGGGCCTGGTATGTTGTGAATTGGCAGGTCATTTGGGCTTTAAGGGCCTGCACTTCGGCTCGAGATGCCCTGAGTGCTGCGACCAAGCCTTCTAAGGTAGTCCAGAGCAGAGCTGACACCAGGAATTCATCAAGGATTTTTGTATTGAGCCGATGAATCATTGTCTCGAGCTGTGCCATAAGAGGGTTATCTTCGGTCTAGCGTGTGGCCACATCGATGTGTTGCGGCGCGGCCTGGTCACGATGATGGAGCTCGTGTAGCACGACGATGTGTAATTCCTATAATGCCTCACGGGGTAGCCGCGCTAAATCCATTTTGAGTTTCATATCCATTGGGAGGTGGTCGCTGACCAAGACAGTGCTGGGTAGTGAAAAACTATGGCCTTTGTCGGTAGGTAGCCCGGAACTGTGGAGAAGTAGCAGCGTGTCCCTATATTTCTTCGTACCTTGAGGGGACAGAGTATCCTTATTGGTCAGTCCTTCTGTGCACAAGACTGGCGGCCATTCGACTGCGTTGATCCTCCTGGTACACTGCGGTGGTTGTGTATCATCCCACATAACCACTTCAGGGCCCATCCTGCTGGGACCTGCAATCAATCTAGGTTTGAGTTAGGTGTGAACTGCCATCGCATAGCTGTGGTGCCCTCCTGTACAAGGTTCAAAGTAAATTTTTCCTGCAGGGATCCAGAGGGCAATCAACTTATCAATCTCGGCATCAGACCCTCTTAACACAATGCCTGTGGGCGCTGGACTGGAGGGTGCCGAGGTGCTCGGAAGGTTAGGGTCTACAATAGTAGCAAAAGGATAGGCTTCCAACTTCAGAAACTCACAGACAATGGAGGTAAGTTGAAGGGGTACGACCCAAATGCTACAGGTCCAGACAATTAAGCAGTAAAATATCAAAGGCAGAAGACCGAGACAATATGGAGCCTTGAGCGGAATTATCCGTTCGTCCTTATAATGCCCGGGGTTATCCAACGGTAGAGTAGATCTAATGTGAAACTTACCATCAATCCTCTAGAAAAACTCACCATAAATTTTTGCATTGATGGCCAGCCACCTAGTTTTTGTAACGGTATGATGCCCTTTTTACCCAACTGTAGCGTTCAGATAGTCATCGCTCACACCTGATGGCTTCCCCATGGATCCACTGACCTTGGCTGACGCGTCTATGTTGTTCGCACATCCCAAATTAAAGCCGACGTCGGATGTGTTGTAATGTGATTCAGGTACACCTTACGCAACCTGACAGTCATACGTATCCCATTGAGCACCGTGGTTGGGGCAGTTCGGAGATCACTCACTCCCTCCGTCGAGTTAAGGCTCTCGTACTTCATTGTGTACGGCACCGGCGTTCCCCGTGATTCGGGGGCAATGTGCAGGCATGATTTTCCCTCAGTTAGGGCATCCGTGTTCTACAGATCTGTGTCGAGCATCCCTGTGCCATCTGCCATCTTAAATGTTCACAGAAACTCAGTCCGCAAATTCTCCCAATTGGGCGTGCGTTGGTGCAGCTCCGCATCTAAATACCACACAGTTGGGCACAGGCCTAAACCATGGATAAATAGGTGAACTCATTCGCTTGGGGACCGGTCGCACCATTGTGTTTCCCATGCAAGAAAATATATGTGTGGGTCTTCGGATCCAAGGAATTCGAGGGTCCGTTTCTCAGCTGGAGCTTTAAAACGTAGGATCATCTTATCCTGACATTCCTCCCAGTCGTGGAATACCCTCTCATGTGTATTCCACCAGTGCGCAAGCATTTCACGCAGGGCTAGATTAAGGGCCCCTAGCCTGCGTCCCTTGGGAACTTCTGCTTCGAATGCACGTAAAAATTCCTCAATGTTACCTGAGTCCCCGAAGTAGGGCAAGTCTCTTACCTCGGCGGAGAAGCAACGGAAATTCCTTGTGACCCGAAGACATCGTAGCACCGAAACCTCGTGCAACCAGCCCTACCAATTCTCTAGTTCCCCATCAGAGTCGAACAAGCATTCACTATCCTTTTCCCAGCTGAGTACTCCTTCCACAGTGGGGTTAATCCAATCTTCATCCTGTGCGGTGAGCTTGTAGATGTGATCCACCTACTCCGCATCCTATGCTGGCTCTGTGTACCGCATGCCTTCCGCGGGATCCAGTGGTACTATTACTCGTGTGCCATTATTTTCAAATACCATGCTACACTTTTTGAGATTGATCACACCCCCCATATCTATAGCCCAGTCCAGTCCTAGGAGTGTAGGGTAGGGATCCGCATCTTCCACGATTTCTATGACCTCAAAGTCAGCTTGGACTTTTACCCCCGCGATATCTACCATGATTTTTGACAGCCTTCCTAGAGGGACGATCTTCTGTTGATTTTCCATGCGTAACTGGATGGTGGACCATTCCAATCTAGGTTCTCCCATTCGTTGCCATGTCTGCTTTGGTAATACGTTCGCATCTAAGCCAAGGTCAAAAATAACATGATCCATCTCATAGTCACCAATCTGCGCAGTCAGCCAAATTTCTCTCCCGGTGCATTTTTTATACCTATATATCTTATGTACATCCTTGGTCCCGGGAGTTGGGTCGAGCAGAGCTGCGCAGCTATTCATTAATGCTTGAAGGTTCTCCACAGCCTTCGGGTTATGTAGCAACTTCAGACATGCCTGCAAAAAGGGCTCAATCCCCTCATCTGTCTTAAGCTGTGCCGGTACCTGCATAGTAGCTGCTACCGTCTCTTTTCCCTTGCTTACTTTTACTCCTTCTTGAGAGGTCATAGGACCCCTGGTGGCCTCTTCCTTTGCTCCCTAGGTGACCATCCCACTGTGTGTTATGACTTTCACACTCCGGTCTATGTTCCTTAGTTTGGCTTTAACTCTTTGCACATTCTGCGTAGGGGTGTTATGTTTCTCCTGCATTTTGGCTATTAAAATTGGGCAATCATCCACCACATGGTCCAACTGTCTACAATATTTGCACGATTTCCTTGTGGGATTTGGGCAGTCCCTGGCAAAGTGTCCTACCTCCCCACAATTATAACAGATTAGCTGTCCACGTCCGCGTCCTACGCTTCCTCCCCGACCTCCCCTGCCCCTTGCTGGAGAACCACCAAAGCTCGCGGGAGATCTTGATGACACAGGGTCTGACTATACCCTATACAAGTTCCCACGATCTATCATCAAGTCGTAAGTGCGAAAATTATGCTCATCGTGTCCTACCGATCCGCAGAACCTACACCACTATTGCTTTAGCTCTGGGACATACGCACCTAGCCACGGGAAATGGTTCGTATCATGTAGCCCCGCTACATGGCAGTCATCGCACCACAGTGTTGGTTCGCTTGAGCCTAGTCATGACAGGACGGTTCCCCACTTGCTCCTGGGCAGACCAGGCTAGGTCCTCCTACCTGCATGTACTTTTCTGCTAGAGGGCACTGATCCTTCATATGGCCAGATACCTGACATCGTATGCACCATAGATCTGCGCCGGCCCCTCTTCCTCGTTCCTTTCGCAGGTTCTGAATTTCCATGTACATAGCTCCAAGCTGCTCCTGAATTTGCTGGACACCTACCAAAGTATCTTCTCTGGCCGCAGCTTCTAGTTTCATAGCGACTTTGACAGCTTTTTCCTACGACTCAAAGGTTTGATGACTCATTGGCATACGCAAGTGGGGCAATAACATAGCAATGAACCATTCCATATGTTTTCTGTCGTCATACTCAAATCCTCCTTCCCTGATCGCTTTCTTCAATCGCTAATCAGCCTCCCATACAGACTCAGACGTACCTTGCTTGAAATCCTTCACTTCCGCTACCAACTGAGAGTAAGATTTCGGCTTTCGAAATTGTTGCTTCAGAGCATCCTTAATATCTTGAATAGATGCACTCCCATTCTAAGAAATGTATCGCATATACCAGTCCAATGCTCTATCCTCAAATGCCAGGGATAGCTGCGCCCTCTTTACCGTATTGTTCATCACATTTTGCGCAGTCCAAACGGAGTCTGTGACAAACCAAAACTATTCCATATCCTCATCCCCTAACCCTTTGAAGGTAGGTAGTCTTAGGTGCACAGCCATATCACTGCTCAGCGGGGTTGGTGGTATGGGTGAGTTCTTACCTTTGTGTGGCCAGGGTGGCAGTGTAGTCGGGGGGTCTTACGTAGTCATTTCTCGTAGAGGAGTATAGGCGGATCTTCCCTCGTTGAGGTTGGTCCGATAGTATTTTCCATTGTGTGTCACGCTCTTGTCGAGGTCTGAGGTCATTTAGTTGGTATGGCTACATAGAATACTTTTCTCACACAGTAGTATCTTAATCAGGAACGATAGCGTCTTCAGGAACTTGCCCCAGAATCCTTTAAATAATCTCCGCTCGGCCTCAGAATAGGAGACAAAATAATCAATAGAAAATTCCATCACAAATCCCCCTAGCATACTATCCACCCAATGATCTACCGTGCGAGTGATGGTATTATCGGTCCTTCCCAATCGCTGGATTAGCTCGGGAGTCCACTGAGTAACTCGTTCGTCCTTACAGCACTTCTGGAATTCTACCAGCCTAGCCAGCCACTCCTGAAGCTGGATTGCAAATGTCACAAAAAAAATTTCGTAGCTTTCTGTAAGAATGTACCTAATTTTCCACCTTTCCGCCGTTAACTTTGTGCTGCGATTTTCTTTCACCGCAAACTCCTGAATCTGCTTTTCGAACCACTCCTCATTTTACTTCATTTCAGGCTTCTAGTATTCTCTTTTCATTACCCGATCCCTTCCTCAAAATTCTCTAGGTCCTGGCAACAGAACCATTTGTTGGCCCTTTCTGCAATGATCCATTTGCACAAGTCAAAGTCTCACCCGGAGTAGTATGGGTGGGTGTTGGAACCAGGTTTCCGCACCCTAAGAAAGGGTAGGTAAGGAAAGCAGAGATGCGTCTGGCCCTATGAGGCCCATATCACCTCTTTCTATGCAGGGTTTTACAGATCTATTTCCACATCCATCTGCACAGGGTCTACTGTGTTGATAAATATATACTTCTATGACAGTAGCACAATATTGCATAAAACAGAACAGACAGATCCAAATACAGTAAACACACTTACACAGATCTTTTGCAGCTTGAATATGGAATGTGCATAACACATTAATTACCAATGATTCGCACAAACATCACACATAGATTCAGTTCTCAACACAATCCTTCTATTCATCAATTCATCAATTCCTTCTTACAATACCCGTCCCAGCCTACGCACACAGCAGCAGGGTCTGCACACAGGAGGACTCTGGATCTCCGTGCACACAATCAGTAGGATTCCATTCCCAAAAAACCCAAATAGATATACTAAACCATAGATCGCATCAATAGCTCTTCCTTTTTCTTCTCCCTTACAATCCAAAATGTTCCTCTATATATACTAATCTAGCCTAAGCTTTCCTATGGTTCGCAACCCATGGTTTTTGGACCCCTATTTTACCCTTTGACCCATTACAATGATTTCGAGGCTTTGACCCACCCCAAAACCCCTACGCTAGCCTAATTATAATAAAAAATATACAAAATCGGACCAGTTTTGCAGCTCGTAGGAGACCCTATTCCAACATTGCATCCTTCATCTTCATGTTCATTTATATTCATTTCTACTTTTCATGCAATTGAATGGTATTTATAGTGCATAACCATGTCCTATTTAAAAAATATCTATGATTTAAGCTTTTGGCGCATGAATTTGAATCCATTACATTCAGTCATGTTCTTAGAGCGCAAAATCACTATGTAGATACCATTGCAAATAACATTCTATATTAAAAATTTTCACATGCATATAACATAAGACAACCATAATACCAAAAATGGCGAGCCACAATCATCATATAAAAATATGCATATCCATATTATGTACCGTCACAAAAGACATAATTTTGTTGATTCTGCTACTCGAAATACATCTGACATGCCAATAGCATGTTACAAAACAAAAGGGGACCCACATGTCCTTATCCCTAATCATTATCTGGAGGCTCTAGGGCCAATGGCTCCACACCACTAGCTCGTAGATCCTACACGGCCTGACTGGCCATCGCCATGCGCTGCATGATCCCTCGCCACTCTGAGGGAAGACTCGTACACTCATCAGTATAGCGATATTATAGCTCATGTGACCCGTGCTTTGATACCCTAGTCAGTACAAAATCACATTTGAGATGAAGATCATCTAGAAAAGCCCCATATTCTGGTCTCTAGTGTGATGTCGATCCACCCTGTTCCACAGCCCCAAATTTTGTGTCTCATCCTACATATCCTGTCGGTTTTACTAGTGCTATATTTGCATACCATAAGTTAAGAATCAGTACCACATACATATTCTAAAATATTTACATACAACCAACATAGAAACTTTCACTTACCATCTGGACCCCATTCTCATCCCGGCAGGAGTGGCAAGTCAGGATCACCCTGAAATTTCATACCACTGTAAGGATAGTCATTTATGTAGAGTGACATCTTATCCCAATGAGCGAAAAACTCTGATCAGAACACTCGTCTGACTCCTCCTCCTCCACCTCGTCGTAGTAGTTGCCCTTGACAGCACATCTTGGGCTCTTGTGGGTCCCCATTTCAGATTTGCACATGTGGACGGATGGTTGGGATATTCTCAAAGAAGAAGGAGCATAAAACTGTCCCAAATGAACAACTCTCATTAACTCGTCTCCTACATATTGATATCTATCGTTTCAATGACGACAACATAATTTGTGCCCACTCATAGTAGGTCCCTCTCAACACACTCTCTACCAACACCATCCCCCCCCCCCCCATCAAATGATGGAATGCCTGGCTTCCCAAGATTCACAACACTGATGCGGCAACAACCCATGTCTCTAAGCACTCCAAGTCCCTGATTGATATGATTGAGCCCTTCACATGACCATCCTGATCGAAAATGGTGCTCCACAAACTCTCCTATATGCTTCCCATGAGGCAACACTAGCTATATACCCCCTACCACCCCCAAGGGGGAATTCCAGTAAAAAAATAGATATCCTGGATCGTGAGCTCGATCGTGTGCCCTTGTGTTATAAAGGCCTCATGGTATGGGTCCTAATAGATCATAATCCTTGATAATAGGGGCTCACATGCCCTCATCAGTGGATTCTCCAACAACATGAGAACCACATAACGAGCTAATGCTCCTCTCACTATTTGGTTCCCCTGAATCTCAGTCAAAGGGTATGCAAGTCTCATTCACACCAATCAATATTTTCCTTTGTCAGTTCAGAGATAAATATCATCATCAAACCAACTAGTTCTCATCTCTCACCAGACCAACATACCAATCCATCCTTTCAGTCCAAAGCGTAGGTTTTTCCTTCAAAACTATGAGCTCACACCTTTTGGCCCTTATCTGCGATTCAGAGCACAGAACATGCCTTACAATGTGTGATTTGATCGTAAGTATGGCCAGTAGTCTCCCAATGAGCCTTGAGACCCTAATCTAAAAAATTACTCCAATGCACATGCAGAGTAAGGCTAGGCCACCTACCTCCAACTGACAGATCCGGATTCTGACGGTCGGTTTTTCCGCTATGATCTACACAAGATTTAGGGACTTATCCTCCTCTCCAAATTCACCACAACTCACTCAGAAAATGAATTAAAATTGGAGGGAAAACACCCTTTTATAGGAAAAACCTTAGTTTTTATGTCACCCATTATGACCAAACCATAGCTCAGTTTGACGAACCATCAGCACAAGAAATAACTCACTAAGTACAATAACGGGTCTTTCTCTATTTTTGGTAATTTGATACTTCACCCAGAAACCATTTTTTCTATGAAGTTTCAGTTTGTCGCCAATTCAAACTGAATTTCTTCATATGAGCCGCTTGTACTACAGTACCACTTTACCTGGGCACTTCTCACCTCGTGTGTCTATTTTTGTCATGGGTGACCATTATTTAATCATGTCTTTATGATTCTCCTAGGCCTATCCTGTGTGACAACATCATCGAGTCACCCTTGTTCAGAGCATCCAAGTTGAGTCATCCTTACCTTCATGGAGTATGTTCTGAGTCCCATTATGTTATGTTATAGTATTCCATCTATTTTTGCATTATGTCCGTCATGTGTTTCCCATTTTGGCCTCCAACTATTATTTCCATCATCCCCTATGGAATTGAGTCTGTTTCTGCCAGGTCAACCATGCATTTTATGCTATTACAAGGGAATTCACCAGTCTGCCGCTCATTTTCCCTCCTTCCATCATTCATCCATGGTGTTAGTACTTTTGTTTCTCTACTATTATCCCTTGTCCCTTAGTTGAGGATTCCTTATTGCCTCAGCTATGGTATGCCCTACTCTGTCGACTTCAGGACATTCATTCTAGAAGAACGGTCTAGAGGGTGGTGTACCTTGGTTCCAACTTTCATCATTTTCCAGTACCTCGGATCAAGCAAAGGGAGTCATTATTTCCCTTTGACTTGGTTGTTTCTCACGTGCTTGACCTCAACTCATTATCACACGATTGATAATCGTACACTTGATGGTTCAGTGATCCAAAAAATTATACCAGTGATTCACGGGTGTGTGTGATATGTTTTAGACCTCATGAGGGGGTGGCCCTTTAGGTAGCCCCACATATGCCCAGATGACCTCAAATTATGCTCTAGCCTTAGATGTAGTTCCACAGATTTGATGGGTTCGGTTCTAATCGCTAGCAGTTTCCACAACGTGCATATCTCATTCAGATGATCTATTCATACTTTTAGAGCCCCTTCCTATTCAACATGGCTTCTTTGGTTGTGGTCCCCCCTCCCCATGTCATATGGAGGGGCATTATGTCTCATCTACTCAGATGTTATTGTATTTAGTACTGACCTTTCTTTTTTCAGGCACATTATGTATATGGGATCCACTCTATTATTTTCTAGCCCATTGATGCCAGCATTTCATGTATCATATATCATGTACTTTGTAGCTCATTCCCACATTGTTGGGCTCATCATTATTCTTTGTACACAACTATCTCGGTGGGTATGGGTATTCCTCCCCTGCCTCATTGAGGTCATGTACTCCAAAACAAAATCAAACTTATATCAATTAGTAGGTATCACCCCCTCAGTATTTCCTCATTTTGCTTCAGTTATGGCTCTCTCTCTCTCCAAATCCCCTTTGGTGTCTAGTGATTGTGTTATTACAATGTATTTCCATCATAAGATTTCCTCCTAATTATAATGCTCATGCATTGGGGGGAAATCTGTTATCACCAAAAAATGATCACTTATCGATATCTAACTAAGTTGATTGAAATACACCATGTAAGACCAATTTTACCATAGTAAAATTTCTTTCACTATAGGAAATAACTCGATAAACCATATTTTATTAAGTTGATTCTAATTAAAACAAGAAACCCCATGAGGGATAATTAAAAAAATCATTATTTATTTGATTTTCCTCTAATAATAATTAATTAAATCACTATTTAGTTAATATTCCTTGTCACATTTGACCAAATCATGAGAAATAGTTAAATAAATGAGTGTTTATTTGATTTTTCTCTAGGAATAACTAATTAAATAATTATTTAGTTAATACTCCTTGTCAAATTTGACTAAATCACTCAGGAATGATTAAAAAAATCATTATTTGTTTATTATTCCTTAACCACTTCCTTGAAATAATAAATAAATCATTTTTTTGTATATTATTTCTAAATAAAGGTATTTAACCAATTTAAATATATTTTCCCTCAAAACATATAATAAAATATTCCAAGTAGTTAGATTTAGATTGTGGTTAATAATATTTTATTATTTTCCATTTTTTAGAATGACCCACTATTTTGTTATAAATAAGAGGGTTTTCCATCCATTCTTCACCATGATCATTGTCATCGTCGTTATTATTTTCTTTTTTCATTTGAGTTCCCATCTGAGTTCAACACATATTTTGATTTCACACATTAAAGAGAGAAAGATCCAGAAAACTGAAGCATAGAGGACAACCAAAGGACCCATTCCATTTGAGTGGGACCTCTAGCCATCATATGAGTCTCCTTCACTAGGTGTAACACAGTAATCATAATATATCATTCATTCTTTTAAATTTGTTTGTCTATGTTATGGGGTTTTACATTAGTTAAAAATTTTGTTTTTTTAATATCTTTTGTTGCACAGATCTATTATTTTGCAGGTTTCTTCTAAATTTATGTTACATATCTGAATAATTAGACGCTCGTATCTGTTGTTAGGGCCATTAATCACTCGTGTCTTAAGTGAAGCCTTTTTGGCACACTTGCTAGAAAAATTCACGCTAACAATATTTGTCATAACAATCTACCTTAGTCTTATGAAGATACAACCAATCCATACCCAAAAGCATACTATATGATCCCAACGGAAGTACATTAAAATGTGTTGAGGTAGGCATAAAATTCAACTTGAATGGACAAGCTCTTACCCAATGATGAACTCTCTTCTTTGTACCTTTATCAAACTGCACTAACCAAGATTTTGCATGCACTTATTTATTCAAGCCACACTTATCTAACAGTTTAGTATTAACATAACTATAATTAGATCAAGGGTCAATCAAGAGAGAAACAACTTAATCACACAACTTACTGTCCATATCGATAGTAAACGTCTAGTGAATTATTTTCCTGTTATCCAATACTGCATAGATTTGTGGAATGCCCCGCCCAACATCCCAAAATATCTACACTTCTTGTGAATTGTAAATATGAGGCATACAACCCTCATTCTACGGAAAATCCCTCTTGAGATTCTCCTTGCCACATATCCAAAACTGCAACTATCCGTTACCATCACCTTTATTCTACTTCCCTCCAGGCTGTGAACCATTAAAATTCTTGTAATGTGCAACATTTTCTTTATCTCCTACATTTTAGGGTCTTCTTCTTTTTGGCTGCCATTTAACTTTAGCTTTGTCTTTCCCTTTCCAATATTTCTAATATTATGTCTTACGCTTTGATTTCTCATAACATGGCTTCAATTTATCAATGACTTCCTCAAGAATCTGAGGATCATCGTACTCAATATGATCTCTAAATTATAATGGAAATCCACTTACAAATATCTCAACTTTTGTTTTTTCATCTTTAATAAACAGTACATTCCTCAACAACTCCGGGAACTTGGTGGTTTACTCATCATTCGTCATCAACCCCATCTTTAGTTCAAAGAATTCCTTGGCTTTACTAACATAGTACCTCTATCGCAAATACTTCTTCTTGAAGGGTCTCTTGAATTCATGCCAACTCAACTCCTCTATCTTAATGTCTTCGACATGCTTCACGTCTTCCCACCAGATGTCTTGCTTCCCTTTGAGGCTAAAGATAACTATTCTGGCCTTTATGTTCTCTTTGTAATCATGCTACTCAAACAAATTCTTCATCATGAGTAACCATGCCTATGCATCCTCTGACTTCTTCAAATCCACATCAAATGTAGGTGGCTTGGATTTCTTAAACTCATTTATAAAATATCCCTTTTCACTCCTTTTGTAAGGATGATAATAATAATGACCATGGTATGTGTCGAAACCAGGACTAGAATATAACATGTGTCCATCACCTCTCCTATCTGGCGTATCCAAAAACCTTCCATCTCTGATCGTGTCATCCCTATCTGACATGTACCCACCATGAGACCTACTGCCATGCCTCCCATTAATCTTATCCTCATGCCCATGTATGATCTTAAGCAGTCCCTATCTTTGCAAGTCTTACAAACTCTGAAGGCTAATTGCATTAACTTATGTGTTTTTCTCTTGTGCCTAAATTAATTTGTCATTATCTTATTTTCAACTTCTTATTTCGCCCTTCAAACTTCTCAATTTTTCTACTATGTCAAAATAGTTCCCAACACCATGTTGCTCATCTGGTCCATAGGGAGAGTCTCATGAAATATAGTCTACCATATTTCTAGTCATATTTGATCTTCTTCCTGCAAGTATACCATGTCAGCTTAAACCAAAACATAACATAATAAACATACCTCAGTATAGTTCAGGCAAGGATATCTCATCTGTAAGATCAACCAAATTAGTGTGATACATGTATAATCATAATCATAGCAGTATATAAACACCATATCAATCATTATCTAATTACCAAGCATGAACGTACCAACCATATACGATTACCTAATGCATGACAACTATAACCATGACAATGTATGCATAAAACACATAAAAACTAACATGCATAACTGACATGCACTCATAACGACCACATTCCAACAAAAACACCATCAAATTCCACATCGAGACACAACTTCAACAATTACCACCACCATACATACACAACAAGCACAAAGACCACAAGAATAAGAACACATATGCAACTAACATATATGCATGACCAACACATTCCGCCTGTCTAGTCCAATGGGTGAACCATGCTCTGATACCACTTTGTAACACGCTCCTCCCACATTTACCCAAGATAACCGGTCCAATAGGGTAAACATGTGATGAAGATTTAATATGATAGTATTCAAATCCCTAGTTACAGTTAAGGAAGTGGAACCGACAAGGCAAGACCAATCTGACCTTACTCAGGAGCTACAAAACCTTCAGAAGACAACCAACCATTCCAGGTGCCTAACCAATGAGACAAATTGTCATTTGGTTGAGTTAAACCCCCATTCGCTCCCATGAAAATCCATGCATGTGATTGATTCCCTCCAGTCACTCCCACAAAAAGGTATGCATGCGACTGTGGCCATTTTTAGACAGTTTTGAGCTAGCGAGCCTAGATTTTGTGCCACTTTTAGGGCTAGGTATCTTGCCTCTACCCAGAACTTCATGAAACTTCCAGAAATGATAAATAACAATGAATTAGAGATACTAATTCAAACATTGGTACAATGAATTGACCTGGCCCCTACGAGAAATGACAGTAATTTCATCAAACATATCATAAACATGTAATCTACATGTCATAACAATGGATTTGATTATAGGGGTCTCATACTTATCTGGTATTCGTCAAGAATAATTTATGCATTATCATAATAGTTGCATTATCGTCTACTAGGTCATATATTCCTTCACATTTCATGTACTAATAAAATCATGGGGAGATCCATAACCAAAGTCTGTCATAAACCATGCTTATAACCAGCATATAGCCAACAAAATAAAAAGTATATAACAACCATTAAAACCACATCTTAACAAGTAAATTTATATATTAAATACCTAAGGAAAATGAGTTCTTATTAATGTATGCATAATCCAAACAAGTCAAGGACTTGCACAAACCACCCAACCATGGATTGGGCTGAACCAAATCTTTCTTTCAACCAATCACCCCCGTGCCATATTCCAAGCATGAATGTGGGACTTACAACATAATGAATGAAGGCTTCCTCGGGCTTTACCATATATCCCACCAAAGGATTTCTAGGCCCAAAAAATGAACATACACCTTAGGCTATACCTCAATTATACCATATACCGGTCAACGGATCATTAGGCCATAGAAAAACATGGATGTCCGTGGATATTTCCACCTAAACCATGAGGAATTTGTTCACCTCCAGCCCTAGGATTGACCATGTATCCCACCATTACCATTCAAGGTATTCCTAGGCCTACGAGTTCTCCATTCTTTGGGATTTACTGTGTATCCCACCATTATTGGTCAAGGGATTCCTAGGCCCAATCAAGGGTATTCACGACCAGGCTTTGCCATATATCCCACCAAGGGATTCCTAGGACTTGTGATTAATCTTGAGACCACCCCACTCAGCTTCGAATCCATTTTTCTATCCAACTCAACCAAAACGAGAGAACCCCCTCACACCATGGCTATCCGAAAATGGCAAGGCAAGGTTGAAAACCACTCACACCTAGAAAGACCTATGCCAATGACTGCAAGAGAACCAAAAAAAACATGCGCATGTACCATGCAATCCTAAACTAGTAAGGAAATCATACATGCAACTCAATACCTACTAGTAATCTTGTTGTAGCCACTTTATCCTTCTCTTCCTTGCTTGATATTTTCTTCCTATTGCCTCCTTGTCTTTCTTTTGCCTTCTTTTCCTCCAATGTGAAAGTTCTCCAAGAAATATCTAAGTGTCCAAGAGTATGAGAGAGAGAGAATAGGGAGAGAGAGCTCCAAAACTAAACTAACTAAAGGTTGTGAATTGATCCCCATAAGCCTTTTTATTAATGAGGCTTCTATTTTCTTTAGTTTCCATTATTTTCCTTCATTTTCCTCCTCACATGCAACCTATTACCTTTCACCTTCCTTTTCTCCTAATTTCCATTATTTTCATAAATAAAATGCCAATTAATACCTCTTGCCTTTCTAAATATGTTTCCCTTGCCTTTGAAAATTTCCTTAGCCATAATAAACCAAATGAACACCCACACTAGGATTTTTTTTCCCAACATTCATCTTGGAATAAGTGTCCCATGACCTTGGTTATTATTTTTCCTTTATTAAATTTATTACATGGAATTTTAACTAGGGTTGTTGAAACACCTTCATTTGGAAATCAATAGAATTAAGTGTAGACATATAGACACTAGTGGTGTGAAAAATATACAAAGAGTGGACACAATAAAAATCATAGATAGAGACTGTGATATCAAAGTGAGAGGAATTGATGATTAAAAGGGAAATAAGTTCAGCATATGCGTAGGCTTAGAAAAATTCCAAGGAGCGCAGTGTAAAGAAACAACTATTGTGTTGAGAAGGTGGAGTCATGGCGGCCTCTGAATTCCTACTTAGCAGGTGGATACATTGTGTACTCCGAGACTCCTTATGGTGTTTTCCAGGTGGAGACTTTTGTACCTTAAGAGACAATTCCTTGGCTATGGAAAGGAATTAGTGCTTAATACATTTTTAAAAATGTGTCAAAGAAGAAATTATATTAGGTGGTCTTCATTCAATCCCGTTGGAAACTAATTATTTAACAACCTTAATAATCTGGTATAATGAAAGACTCTACAATGCCATTAATTTTTGATATCTGAATGGAAAAGAAGAACTGTATAAGAAACTCAAAATGATATGCTGTCACACATAATCTATCACTCTAAATTTCAGAATGAATTTATGGAGGGAGAGGAAACTCGAAATAATATGTTGTAAACACGGAATCTATTACTTTTAAGTTCCAGAGAGAATTTGTGAAGGGAGAGGAGTTGGAGTGAAGGAGCGCAAATTAAGGTTATTTGACTCTTACTCACATATGTAATTAAGAGACCAGAAACTACTTTACTTCACTTCATTACAAGAAGAAGGAACACAAAATGGCACAGGAAAAACGAATCACCATCAATGGTTGTAGGAAAATTGATGTTTCTTTAATTAATTTCTCATAAAAGTAAGTACCAAAGTTTTAGTCTTCCAGAGGTCCAAAACTCGGAACCCTTCTTATTTCTTTCTATCTTTCTTAAATACATCAAAAACATTTCGTAACTGCTAGAACTTATTGAAACTACTTCGACTACCTAAATTGTTAAAACTACTTATTACATGGCAATTGAGGACATCACTATAGCTTCGATATTAACAAACAAAGAAAACAAATTAAAACTTGAAATATTATTCTTTTTGTTGAATATAATTTGTTATTGATGCGTCTCCCTGAAGTGTTGATGTGTCTCCCTGACAGATCAGACATCCTTGCCCTGCATTTCTTCCAGAGTTCAATCTTTGTATTTTCTACTTGATGTCATGCCTTTTCTATTTCTACTTTGGTATTCAGACCGTTCTGCAATAACGCATCTTTGACCGACTTGACCCAGCTTTGGCGTTTCCAACAGTGCCACCATGTGCTCCCTTTGCTCGACTCTACCTATGCCTCTACGTTTCAAACAATGTTATCATGTCTCCTTCTGCCCAACTCTACCTCTTTTGCTTGTGCCTGTAGCGTTCTGTCTTCTCTTCTCCTTTTCTCTGTGTTGGGTCACTTACCCGAGTCCACTACCCGCGTTTGTTTCTTCATAAAACAATGCAACTGCACATAATCCTGGAATTTAAATAAAATCAAATTTTCCTTTGAAAACTATCATGTCCGTCCCTTTATTGCATTTCTGATTTCATCATTTATAACATATTCTTGAGCGCCATTCCTCTCGATCTTGCAATGTGCGATGTGTGATTGAATATATTAAATCATAGTTCTGAGCTACATCATGTCTAGCCCTTGTCGCACTTCACATTTCAACATTTATAACGTATTCCTAAGCACCGTTCCTCCTGATCTTGTGATGTACGATGTGCGATAAAGGTAGGGATGATGTGGCAAGTGGAGGTGGGGCCGATCGCAAATTGCAATCAGCGATATGAAACCTTGTCGCACTTCGCATTTCAGCATTTATGACATATTCATGAGTGCCATTACTCCTAATATTGCGATATAAAATGTGCGATTGGAATATATTAAATCATAGTTCTAAGCTGCATCGCGTCCGGCCCTTGTCGCACTTCGCATTTCAGCATTCATAACATATTCTTGAGCGTCCTTCCTCCTGAGCTTGCGATGTGCAATATGGGATAAAGGTACGTATGACATGGCAAGTGGGGGAGGGGATGCCCAGCTAAACCCTGGCATGTAATGTTCTGAATGCATCAATTGGCCCGAAACTTGAACTGTTCTACAAGCAAATAAGCATGACTTGAACTACCTTCACATCTCTGCACATAATGTTAATACACCAACATATAAATCAAAAATTCTTTTTCGATATAAAAAATTACATTTTCTAACATATATGCTTTTTTGGTGTTTTGAGAAATATTTTAAAAGTAAATGAAAATGAGCCACAACATCTGGCTCCACCTAGGGATAATGTTTTTTTCCATGAAAGCGCTAAGAAATGCAGATTAGTGCCTTATCCATTGGGCATGGAGTCAAATATTGCTTGGTGACATATGAACAATGAGAAATATGGTATTTATAATGGTGGAATGCTAACTTTTAATGCTCAAAATAATGCTTCAAATAATGCCCATTCACAGGCAGTTGCAAAGATTCTCCATCTAAATCTTATAGGATGAAAGTATTGTTTGATCTGGCTTATCCATTTTCCTCTTTTTTCTTCAACATCACTTTGAACCAGCACGTCCTTAACATCAGAATTAGGTACATAAGTGGTTATTTAGGATTTTAACACATAATTCTTGAAGTCTTTGAGTGCTTTGACCAATGCATCCACTTGTTTTCTCAAAATGTTATATTTGAGCTGAGCATCTCTGAGAACTTTGCTAAAGAATGCCTCTGGCTTCTCCTTATTATCCTCATTTTTCTGCAATAACACAACAACAATAGTAGTGAGAGAAGTGAATGAAAATATTTGAAATACCTTTTTATAATCAGGATTTATTACAACAAGAGCTTCCTGGAGTGCTTCTTTTATTCTGGAAAATTCTTCTCTTACTTCTTTATCCCATATCACTTCTGCATTTTTCTTCAACATGTCAGTTATATTTCTCACAATCTCAACATAGTTTGGTACAAATATTCTCAGAAAGTTTATTTTTCCCAAAAATCTATGAATATATTTCTTGCTTCTGGGTAAAGGAATTGTTTGAATTTCTTCAACCCTTGTTGGATCAATCTTCACTCCTTGTTTTGAAACTATGTGGCCCAATAATTTACCTTATTCTAAGGAAAACAAATATTTCTTGGGGTTTAATGATAGACCAAACTTCCTGTATTTTTCAAAAGTTTTTTACATATTTTCCATGTGTTCATCATCTTCAAACACCTTCCAATGTTTCACATTGTTAGGAGTAGAGGGTCTATGTCTAATTTCAATCTCATACCTTAACCTTGGATTTATTAGAGGCTTAAAGGTACTAGCTGCAACTGTTAAAGAATCTTCCAAACCACTCTCCTCCCTCGGAAGAAACTGAAGATTGAAGGCTTCAAAATAATTCTCTATCAAATCCAAAACTTCATTCCTATATGATATTAATCTAGGATGCTTGGTTTTACAATGATTTTTAATCTATCTTATTTTAAATTCGGAGTCACCAAAAATTGAAATACACCGAAATCCCATATTTTAAGACTCTTGAAGGCTTAATATTAAGGCCTCATACTCAGCCACGTTGTTTGCTGAATCAAACTCTAATTCAAAAGAAAAAGGCATGAGCTTACCTTCTGGTGATATCAAGAAGAATCCATCTCCTGTGCCTTCCTTGGAGTAGGCACCATCAAAGTAGCATTTCAAAATCTTTTTTGAGTCCAGCTCATTATTTACAACTGCTGAAGAGAGTTGATTCCCTGTGTCTTTAGCAAATTCTGCATCTTCATGCAACATGAAACACGAAATATATTTTGTTTCTTGACTATAAATAGGGGAATTTCCTGCATCCTTCTTGGTAGTGGTCTTCACAAACCTTGTTTTCTTGTATAATCTCCTTTCTTCCCCATTGAAAACATGAATGATAGCATAAGTGAAATCAAATTTTAGATGTAATGTCCCAAATTTTTGCAAATAAATTGGGACCTTAATTTTTGCTCATATTATCTAGGAGATAAATAAAATGGGTAAGGAGACCCATTTGCATAAATAAAATTCCACATGAAGTGGGAAGGGATCCATGGAGTAGCCATTTTTGCAACTCCTAGTATGAAAAGGGGGAAAACACATGAGGATGAAGTCATGTTGACCAACAGCGCAGAACAAGAGGGTGTAGCTTGCTTGGGAAGCCAGCGCAGTTAGAAAGGGAGGAAACTTCTAGAGAAAGGAAACCCTAATAGGGTGGGGTCCATGGCATAGAGACATCATTTTCATATAAGGAGGATGAGGCAGCCATAGAGAGCATGATTGAAGATTTGGACTTAGAGTCTATTTGCAATCTCCAGCTGTTCAGCTGAATTGCAGTGCCTTTGGCATGAGGGATTCCTGTTTAGGAGTTCCTCTCCTCTCTTGAGTAGCTCAAGGAGGATTTCTCTTCATTTCTCCATATTCATGCATTTGGCCATAGCCACTTCATCTACAGCACAGTCACTGGGTTGTGTTGCAGGTGTTGTTGTGGAGGATATTCCACAACACCATTCCTTGGATCATTTCTCATAGGAAGGAGTTCCCATTCTTTGGGAGGATCAGCAAGGAGGGTTTCTAGAGCTGATTTGCATATTTTGGCAGAAGGCCCAGCTTCTCCCACCTTCATCAGCGTAGTCCCTTCCATAGACTGTGTTATCTCAGAGTTTGTCTGTAGTGGGGGTTTGCTCCACCATTTTGGAGGTAGAGATTTCTTGTGCCAGGATCAGCCTTGCACTCAAGGAATCCATTGGAGGAGGTTATTTCAGTTTTTAGGCCATATTCATTCTCCTCCTTCTATTGTATATTTTGAGTTGCTACAACTACCCAACAACTTCGGAATTATTGTATTTTCATATTTTATACCTGTATTGCAGCCAATCCTTCTAAGGATTGTGTATCAGTGTTATAGTAGTGTTTTCAGGGGTTGAGAGCATGCTTCCCTACATTTCTTGAGCTATTATTTTAATATCATTTTATTACCATTTTACATGTTGCAGTGTCTCCATGTTACTGTGTAGTCATAGCTGGGGTTCACATGTGTAGCAGTGTTCTCTTGTACTTTTTCCTTGAGAATTGGTATTGTTCATCTTGAGCATCATTTCCCTCAAGATTTTGTATACATTTGCAGCTGCTATTATTTCAATAAGATGGCTATGAGTTCTCCGGCATTTTCAGAAGTTTGAGCAAGTTCTCTTCATGCTTATGTTTTTCATATTGTTGTAGCTCATTCCCTTGAGCAATATCTTCCTGAGGAAGAAATATTTGCATAGCTATAGGCAGATTCTGAGTAAGGGCCAGGAAGCCTCTGGTTCTCATCCTCTCTTTAGAGGTGAAATAACTGGTAAGAGCCCTCTTATTCTATCTCTGACATAGCCTTGTTAATATTTCCGACAAAGGAACATTTCAGTGGAGAAAAATTCTGCTGATTTCCATTTCAGGACATTACAGTGGTATCAGAGAATCTTTCTTGGCTCAGACTGTGGCCTTCAAGCCCAAGAAAGAATAAATCAAGATAATGAAGAGGATGAGCTTGTTCTTATCAGTTTTTAGATCTGGAAAGAACCTCTCCAAGGAGGTTGAGGAGAAAGAAGAAAGAAAGGAGGAAGGACCCTGCACTTCCTATTCTCATCAAGAAGGAGACAAAACTTTAAGCAGGAAGAAGACTCCATTTCCTGATGGAGGAAAGGGGGATAAGCTTACAATTCTTCTTCCTAAATCTGCACCAAGAATTCATGGAGATCTCAAGGAGATTAGGAGGGAAACAGATGAAGAATCCCCAAGAGGGTTTGATCCTAAAGCAAACTCTAGATTTGTGCATAGTGGGTGTGAGCATTCAGCCACGCACTATGAGGGTCAGCTCAGTCATAGTCCCAGCAACATCATAAGGGAGGTGGAAGAAGAAGAAGTGATCAAAAGGCAGCATGGTAGATTTTATCTATCACATTTTGATGGTTCACTTGCTGGTTCAGCGAAAGCTTGGGTGGAGGAATTAGACACCTTTTTGTAGCAGCACCAAATTCCAGAAGATCAAGCTACCAAAGTTGCAGCACTACATATGAGAGGTAAGGCCTATGATTGGTGGATCTTTGAATCCTTTCCTTTGAAGAATAATGGCATTACATCTTATGCAAATTTCACTAAGGCATTAGTGAAGAGATTTGATGGGAGGATCCTTGAGACACACATGATGGGTTTGCACAAGGAAGGCCAAACAAAACCCTTGCATGAAAATGCAATGCCTCTTCATAAAATAATAGAGGAGGCCAAAAATCTGAACCAAAACTTGCTGGAGAAGGAACTTTCATCTCACAACTTAGAGCAAGGGAGTATGGGGATCTCTTTCCCAAAGGAGGATCCAATCATTGAGAGGTTTCCCACTCATGTTGCAGATATTGAGGGCAACAGCGTTGTTAGATTTGGAGTTGATCTAATACCTCATGCAGAGGGAAGGGGAGCTCTTGCTCCACATAAAGGGATGCTTGCATCTTTGCAAGGAAGTCCCTAGGATCTCATGCATGGAGATCAAGGCACATCTCATGTTTTATCTGTGCCATTGTGGAGGAGGTGTGGAACCTTGGAGACACAAGGAGGAAGTAGGGAGAAGACCCAGCATCATGAGATGGGGAGTACACATCCCTATTCATCTATGGAGGTTGATGCACCTGAGAATATGATTGGATTGTGCGGTGAAAGCATGGAGGGTTATCTCCATTCATCTATTCAGTCATCATTTGATAATAAAGCCTCATTTTATGGAGACATTTTGCAGGAAGATCTCATGTTTGGAGATCAAGGCACAATTCATGCGCCATTATTGGAGAGGTGTAAAGCCATGGAGTCACAAGGAGGAGATGGGGAGAAGAACCAGCAGCATGAGTTGAGGAGTACTCAGCCATATCCATTTTTGGAGGTTATTGCACCAAGAAGGGAAGCTGGATTGCGCAGTCAGGGCATGGACATTAGTTTTCATCCATATGTTCAGCCTTCTCTTGATGGATATGTCTCACCACATGGAGGAATTTCACCCAGGGGGCCACTAGCTCAGTAGAGGAGGATGGTTGCTTCACACTTGGAGGCACCTCTCATTGATTTTATAGAGGAGGGAACCTTGGGAGAGCTTGAGATAGCAGTAGGAGTTTTGGATGGATTCATGAGGGAGGGATACATTTCCTCAACCCCCTCTACACCTACTCTCATTGCAGATTCTGCGTTGTGGCAGAAGCAGCATTGGAAGGATAGCAACCTTTCAAATTGTGACTTGGGCATAGGAGATGTCAAGGAGGAGGACAACCATATGATAGATGTTCTTCATGAGGAACTACCAGCACTGTCATTATGGAGGATAGATCTACATTGGAACTCCCAGCTATTGGTGAGATATTCCAATGATCCTTTCACCTGCAGGACATCTAATGATCAGCATAGAAGGAGATGCACCAGCCATATGGAGATGGGGGAATAAGCACAGCCACCCCTTTTTCATTTATGGATGAGAGGAGATTCATCTATGAGTCCCTCAATTGATGTGAGTAGAGAACATGGTAAGGGTGTACATTCTTTTTCACATGCACCTCTATATGATACATGTATGTGTCCCTTAACCATACATATGCAGGAGAATGTTCCAAGGAGGAGCATACATTTTTCCATACCTCATGGTTTAGTGGGGGCCATAAGCATGGCTAATGGCCATTATCTTGGAGGACTTGGGGAGGATAGAGACCATAGAGGACATACTCAATTTTCAACAAGTATCATTTACCTTCCCCAAGCTTGTGAGGAGATTGATGCAACACACCGATGGTTGAGCAGCCATAATTTATATCAGTCTCTATGGAAGTGGAGCACTAAGATGCACTGGTTACATTTGAGGGACCATTTTCCTTCTCATTTGTTACACATGGCAGCAAGCATGATGCTCCTATTTTCTCCCTATGATTCTATTGTTCATGCCTTTATGAGGAGCAGGATTGAGGAGGAGACACATAGGATGGATGTGTCCATTGAGGGAGGAGTCCCCCACATCTTTTGCATTGCATGTTCTAATGGGAACATGAGGAATGGTACGGCTGCTACAGTAGAAACAATGTTTTATTATGAGGTGGGCCATATGAGAGGTATGAGATCATATGAGGATGATTCACAACTCATCACATATGGGGATGTTTGGGCCAGCATGTCTTGCAGTGTTGGGGGAGAGACCTTGGGAGGTCAAGCCTTCTTCTTTCCACTTGATGGAAACATTATTGCAGCCCAGGATCAGCAGACACTCTACACTTATCTTAAGTGGAGAGATGGAAAGTGTGGGGTAGACTATATGATCTACCATGTGTAGATTTTCAGGCCACCTTCTTTGCCGAAGCCAAAGGTGGATGATAGTTTTTCTGAGTTGCCTAGTTGGGATGTGACTCAATTTGCATGGCACATAGCTTGGGGATGGATGGACCATATGGGGGGGACAATTTCCGTTAGATTTCAGACTCCATTCCTCAAGGAGGGACCTCTAGACACCACTTGCTATATTCTTGAGCATTATACCTTACATGATGATGGCTTGACAGCTACTTGCATGCTAAGGAGGAGCATTGTGGAGGATTGGATTGATGAGATAGCATCACTGCATTTGGAGGAGACCATCATACAGGGATGCTGTTGCAAGAGAGAAGACATAGTTTCATCTTTTACTTTCAAAGCTTAAGATGGGGCAAGCAATATTTGGGAGGGTAGGGACCGAAATGTCCCAATTTTTGCAACAAATTGGGACCTTACCCTTGATCGATGTTATCTAGAGATAATAAATAAATACAAGGAGACCAGCAGCATAACAAATCTCCAAGGAAGTGAAGTGGATCCATGTGACAGTCATTTTTGTAACCCTAAAGGCTGAAAGGGGAAAACATGGCAGGACAAGTCAGTGTTGACCAAGTCAAAGGCATAAAAGACAAGAGGGTGTAGGCCTGCTTAAAGCCACCGTAGTTAAAGGAGGAAACTTCTAGAGAAGGTAAAACCCCATAGGGTGGGGGCATGGAGGCATGGAGACATCATTTGCATATATGAGCATGAGAGGCAAACCATAGAAAGGGCCAGATCAAAGAGACTGGGAGACAGAGTCTCTATTTGCAATTCCACTGCTCGCTGACCTGTCAGCACGAGGGATCTCTGCCAGAGTTCCTCTCCCTGAGCAGTTTGGAGGATTGCTCTTCATTTTTCCACATTCAGCATTTGGCCAATTTGGCCATGGTCACTTCTTCATCTACAACATTACCACCAGACAGTTGGCAGGTGCTGGGCTGGAGAGGAGACTCCACAACACCATTCTCGGATCATTTCTCAGGGAAAGGAGTTCTATTATTTGGGGAGGATCACATGATAGGTTTCTAGAGCTGACTACATATTTTTAAGTGCAGTGTCCGCTCCACCTTCATCGTCAGGAACTCCTTCCACATGACCCAGGTTATCTCGCAGGTCACCCAGAGGGGGGTTTTCTCCACCATTTTGGAGGTAGAGATTTCTTGTGTCGAGATCAGCCTTGCACTCAAGGAATCCATTGGAGGAGCTTATTTCAGTTTTCAGGCCATATTCATTCTCCTCCTTCTATTGTATATTTTGAGTTGCTGCAGCTACCCAGCAACTTCGGCATTATTGTATTTTCATATTTTATACATGTATTGCAGCCAATCCTTCTAAGGATTGTGTATCAGTGTTATAGTAGTGTTTTCAGGGGTTGAGAGCATGCTTCCCTGCATTTCTTGAGCTATTATTGTAATATCATTTTATTACCATTTTACATGTTGCAGTGTCTCCATGTTACTGCGCAGTCATAGCTAGGGTTCACATGTGTAGCAGTGTTCTCTTGTACTTTTGCCTTGAGGATTGGTATTTTTCATCTTGAGAATCATTTCCCTCAAGATTTTGTATACATTTGCAGCTACTATTATTTCAATAAGATGGCTATGAGTTCTTCGAAATTTTCAGAAGTTTGAGCAAGTTCTCTTCATGCTTATGTTTTGCATATTGTTGTAGCTCATTCCCTTGAGAAATATCTTCTTGAGGAAGAAATATTTTCATATCTATAGGTAGAGTCTAAGTAAGGGCCAGGAAGACTCCGGTTCTCATCCTCTCTTTAGAGGTGAAATAACTAGTAAAAGCCCTCTTAGTCTATCTCTGAGATAGACTTGTTAATATTTCCGACAAAGGAACATTTCAGTGGAGAAAAATTCTGTTGATTTCCATTTCGGGACATTACATTAGAACACCTCCCAACTTTTCTCCCCAAGATCTTGATAGGAGCATTCCAAACCTAGCTCGAATGTCATCAACCACTACATCCATGACTATACTCTTTGCTAGAATTTGTGCCACAGAAACTGCTACATCTTTAATTAACCCAACACATTTCACCCTTTTGGAATCAAATGAATACAGATCCCTCGAAGGTTCGGTAATCTACAAGTTTAGTTCCTTCATAATAGACAATGGCATGAGATTATGGGTTTCTCCTGAGTCCAGCATACAATTATGGAGGGTAAAATCATGAAGCAACAAAGAAATATAGAATGGTGGAACAGAAGGATCCACTTCTTCTACGTGCGGACCAAAGGTGCACTGGCTTCTCTTCTTGTAAGTTCACAGTGTCACTTATATCTTCAATCTATATGAGGTTAATAAATTCTGAAATTTCTTTCTGGTAGACTGGTATTTTAGCTAATTCTAGAACAGGTGCCTGAATTTTTATCTCCTCCAACTCTTTTGTCAAACTAAAAGCATGAGTTTGTTTAACATTATTTTCAGGTTCTTCTTTACTCTTTCTATAATTTTCCGCTTGTTCGAGTACAGGAACAAATCCCTCCAAAATATTAGTATCAATTGAATTGCTCTGGGAAGGTTCATCCTACTGCACATTTGTTCTATTAACTGAATTTACAGGTTGCTCCCCATTACTGACTTATTTTATAGGGTCCTTTTGTTGTGAAGTCGCCATTAGAGGAGGAATAGAATCTTGTTGTTCACCTTCATTATCTTGCACTCTAGATCTCTTTCTAGACCTTAAATCGTATTTTTTATGTAACTCAGCTTGCATGAAATCTGTGAATTGCCTATAGTATTCATCCATTTCATCATGATCAAAAGATACTTCAGCTTAAACATATTCTCCCTCACAATCTTCCTCTTCATCATCTTCTCTTGTGTATAAAGTAGATATTTGGTCATCATCTTCTTTTTTATCATCTTCTACTGACTGTCTGGGTGTTGCTTCTATATATAGTGGTGATTGGAACTAATCTTGATCTCTTCTTTATCTCTGAAAAAATTGCAAGGGTTGTTTTTTGAATTGAGGATTAAATCCTCCTCTATTGTGTTGTACCAGTCTTTGGGAGTTTTTACTTTCCAATTCCATCTTTACTAATTTGTTTGAAAAATTATTTATCACCTTTTTCATATCATAAATTATTTGATCTCGTGGTGATTCTTCTTTTGTTTTCCCCTTCTCTTGGACTGGTTGTTTCCCTTTCGCCTTCCCAGCTGTCGTCATATTAGCTTCAATTTATGAAGCATCTATCTGTATCTACTCTAGAGTAGGAGATATCCTTTCTCTAAGTGTGAAACTAAAGTCGGCTTCAAAATCCCTAGCAAAAACCACCTTTGCTCCAAAAGGAGGGGGCTTCATTTCTACAGGAAAACTGTTATACAATTTATTGAATCTTTTGATAAAATCTGATATATTCTCATCTAATTTTCTTTTAATTGCATTGAATTTTGTTAGTGAATATCCATGATCCATTTTTTCACTCCATCTCTGAGTGAATTTATTTTCCAGTTCTTCCCATGTATTAATAGAATTATTTGGAAATTCCTTAAACCACTTTCTAGCCTCTCCATCCAGAGACTGAAAAAAAAGCCTCATTACAACATCAAGATGTTCTACATTTATATCTTCAGAAAAATTACAAAACAAAGGCAAGTGTTTTTCTGCGGTTATTTCATCTTCTCTAATAAAACATGGGAGTAATTTAAGATATTCTTGAGGCATGGAATTCATTGGTTGGGAAGGTTGAGTGGAGCATATATGTTCAACAAAAAGGTTGGTGTTGCCATGTTTGCACCTTGATTGATTGTTCCTTGGTTAGATGCGGTCGATGTACCTACTGCGAAAATGAACGGAGGTGGAGGTAAAAATGATATGGGAGTGGGTTTATGGACAATCGTAGAGGGAACATCAACTGGAGTTTTTTGAGCTTGAGTAAAAGTAAAAGAAACAGACTCAAAGGAGTGTTCTTCCAACTTAGGTTCTTGAAAATAAATTGGTGTGAAAGGTGAATCTTGTTCCAAGAAAGGAAGTACTTTAGAGATATCTTCAAACACAGGATTACTAGAACTACTTCCAGGAGCTGACAGTGTAGATTGGGTGTTGAGGTGGTTTTGGGTTTCCAAACCCTTTTAGAAACCAATATTTCAAGATGTGACAAAGCAGGGACCTTCTGTTGTGAGGTATCTGACCTCGTGTGAAGTGTTTTGTGAGCTAGAATTCTGAGAATAACAAACACAACCAAATATTTCCTCCTCACTGAACAACTAGAGGAAATAATGTGAAAAACCCAGGGAAAATAAACTTCGTCTTTTCGTCCCTGGCAACGGCGAGACAAAATGTTGTATCTTAAGAGACAATACCTTGGTTTTGGAAAGGAATAAGTGCTTAAGAAATTTTTAAGAATGTGTCACAGAAGTAATTATATCAGGTGGTCTTCGTTCAATACCTTTGGAAAATAATTCTTTAAAACCCTTAATAATATGGTATAATGAAATAATTTACAATGCCATTAATTGTTGATATCTGAATGGAAAAGAAGAACTATAGAAGAAACTCAAATTGATATGTTGTGACACAGAATCTATCACTCTAAATTTCAGAATGAATTTTTGGAGAGAGAGGAAACTCAAAATAATATGATATAAACACAAAATCTATTAATTTTAAGTTCCAGAGAGAATTTTCGAAGGGAGAGGAGTTGGGGTGAAGGGGCGCAAATTAAGGTTATTTAACTCTTACTCACAGATGTAATTAAGAGACTGGCGGCTAATTTACTTCACTTCATTCTAGGAAGAAGGAACACAAAATGTCACAGGAAAAACGAATCACCATCAACAGTTGCAGGAAATTTGATTTTTATTTCATTAATTCCTCAGAAAAGTAAGTACCAAATTTGTAGTCTTCTAGAGGTCCAAAACTCGAAACCCTTCTTCTTTCTTTCTATCTTGCCTAAATACATAAAAAACAGTTCGTAATTGCTATAACTTCTTGAGACTACTTCGACTACCTAAACTGTTAAAACTACTTATTACATTCCAATTAAGGACATCACTATAGCTTCGATCTTAACAAACAAAGAAAATAAATTAAAAATTGAAATATTATTTTCTTTGTTGAATCTGATTTGTTGTTGATGTGTCTCCCTGAAGTGCTGATGTGTCTCCCTGACAGATCGAACATCCTTGCGTTGCATTTCTTTCAGAGTTCAATCTTTGTCTTTTATGCTTGTTGTCATGTCTTTTCTGTTTCTGATGTGGTATTCGAACAGTTCTGCAATAACGCATATTTTCCCGACTTGACCTAGCTGTGGCATTTCCAATAGTGCCACCATGTGCTCCCTTTGCCCGACTTTTCTTATGCCTCTACGTTTCAAACAATCTTATCATGTCTCCTTCTTCCTGACTCTGCCTCTTCTGCTCGTTCCCGCAGTGTTCCATCTTCTCTTCTCCTTTGTTTTGCATTGGGTCACTTACCCGAGTCCAATACCTGTGTTCATGTTTCTTCATAAAAAAATGCAACTACACATAATCCTGGACTTTAAATAGATTCAAATTTTCCTTTTAAAACTATCGCATCCGTCCCTTTATCGCATTTTGAATTTTAGTATTTATACCATATTCCTGAGCACCATTCCTCATGAGCTTGTGATGTGCAATGTGTGATTGGAATATATTAAATCATAGTTCTCAGTTGAATCATTGAACTATTTTGCATGCGAATAAGAACGACTTGACCCGCCTTCACATCTCCGCACATAATGTTAATACACCAACATATAAATCAAAAATTCTTTTTCGGTATACAAAAAAATTTACATTTTCTAACATAGATTATTTTTTGGTGTTTTGAGAAATATTTCAAAAGTAAATGCAAATGAGCCACAATAGAGACCTTGAGTGTGGACTCTAGATTCCCCTAGAATCCTAGCAAGTGGAGACTTGGTGTGCTCTGGATTCCTATGGGACAACAAGTGGAGACATTGTGGACTAAAATATATTCTATTGTGAATTCGGTCGAAATATTATGGGCTCTAGATCCATGTAGTGGTTAATTATTGGATACGTTGTGTGTTATATATTCCTTCATGGGTTTTTGGGTGGAACCTTATGTGCTTTGTAACCTTGATGTGTTCAGTAGGTGGAGACATTGTACGCTCTACACACTTGGTTGATAGGTTGAGACACTATATGCTCTACACACTTGGTTGATAGGTGGAGAAATTGTGTGCTCTATACTCGTGTGATATGGTTGACTTGTAATGGTGTGAATCTCCCTAAGAATTTAACTCCTAGGAATCTAAATACATCTTAGGGGTGGTTAGTTGCAAGAAATATTGAAGTTTAGTTAGAATATGGTTAGGTGGAGAGTTGAAATCCCTCCCTTAGTTTTCATTCATTTATGTTAATCATATAAGTGCATTCACTAGTATACATATTGTACTATGAATGATAAATGATGTTGCTACGTGTTATGAAGATGAATGTATCATCACTGTAAATGGAGGAATGTGATATTCCTAGTTGTTTATAATGAAATGTTTATGTAAGTTTTCTCATGATTTTAAAGGGCTTATAGATATGGTGTTTGTTGATTTGTTCTTGAGCTACATAGTTATTTTCATGGTCTTGTGCTCAGCTAATTGATATAATGTGTGATTTCTATTATTTGGCATGACCATGGATCATTGACTAATTGATATTGTTAATTTTCATATGTTATAATGTATGATTTATTAATTGTTATGATAGTAATGTGAGGTACCCATTCTAGGTTAGGGAATGTTGTTTTTGTTATATTTTGGTTGTAGAGAAGTGAAGCCATGTCTTCACATGTCAGTGCATATTAGTGGGCACCTTAATAAATCCATTGATGTATTACAGTCATGAAGATATAGCTGGAATATTAGTGTTGGAATGATGGTTTCATTCATGTGGTTACACTAGTACATTCGGCAGAAATTCTGACACTTTGTTTCTGACACTTTTGACCAAATGTCGGAAATTTCCCCAAAATTTATCAAATTTTCAAATCCCGCCCACAACTATCGCTATATTGACGTTTGGAGACAAGTTTCGGTATTGTGACACATAGAAGTTAGTGTCGGTCTTGCGACGTTTGTAGCAAAGCGTCGGAATTGCGACAGTTTGGGAAAAATCGTCGGAATTGTGATGGATTAGAGCTATGTGTCGCTATTGCGACAGTTTGGGCAAAAGCATCACTATTGTGACAGTTTCGGAACAATCGTCGCTATTGTGACAGTTTGGGCTAAGTGTCGCTCTTGCGACGGTTTGGGCTAAGTGTCGCTCTTGCGACAGTTTGGGCTAAGTGTCGCTATAGCGATGGTTTGTAAATTATTTTCTTTAGCCTCTCCTTTAATAAATAATAATCTAACTTGGGTCCCCTTTTTGAATGGTTGGAGCAACATAATAAGATATATTTAGTTTATATATCACATTGTGATGAAGATGGAAGGTGGTTATGATGAGAATTCTAAGGAGTTTCATTAAATATTAAAGATGTGATGCGCTCACTCCTTGGTTCACTTTTAATGTGTGCCCCCAACCACGGTCGGGCGTGCCATGTCGCGCAATGTGAGGTCGCCTGACCAGGCACGTTCAGGTCAGACCATTTCGTTCGAGGGCACCCGTATCATTAACGCCTGAGTGCCTTGTGCACGTTCGGGTGGTCCGTTTTCCATTTGCTCCCTTGTGGCATCGTTTTTTCGGGCATGCCATGTCAGGTCGCCCGACCAGGCGCGTTCGGGTCTGGCCGTTTCGTTCGAGGGTGCCCATATCAGTTTTGCTAAGTTGTGACAGCCTGGGTCCCTTGTGCAAGGTCGAGCGGCCCGTTTGCCATTTTCTCCCTTGTGGGATCGTTCGGTCGGGCGCGCCGTGTCGCGCCGTGTGAGGTCACCCAACCGGGCGAGTTTGGGTCGTGTCAGGCCATTTCGTTCAAGGGCACACGTATTAGTTTTGCTAAGTTGTGACCGCCCGGGTGCCTTGTGCACGTTTGGGCGGCCCATTTTCCATTTTCTCCCTTGTGGCATCGTTCAGTCGGGCGCGCCATGTGAGGTCGCCCGACCGAGCGCGTTGAGGTCGGGTCATTTTGTTCGAGGGCGCCCGTATTAGTTTTGCTAAGTTGTGACTACCCGGGTGCCTTATGCACATTTGGGTGGCCCGTTTGCCTTTTTCTCCATTATGGCATCATTCGGTCGGGTGCACCGTGTCGCGCCGTGTGAGGTCGCCTAACTGGGCGCGTTAGGGTCGGGTCGGGCTATTTCGTTCGAGGGCGCCCGTATCAGTTTTGCTAAGTTGTGACCGCTCAGGTACCTTGTGCACGTTCGGGTGGCCCGTTTATCGTTTTCTCCCTTGTGGCATCATTCATTCGAGCGCGCCATGTTTCACAGTGTGAGGTTGCCAAATCGGGCGCGTTCAAGTCGGGTCGTTTCGTTCGAGGGCACCCGTATCAGTTTTGCTAAGTTGTGACTGCCCGGGTTCCTTGTGCATGTTCGGGCAGCCCGTTTTCCATTTTCTCCCTTGTCGCATCATACGCCGTGTCGCACTGTGTGAGGTCACCTGAACGGGCGCGTTTGGGCCGGGCGCATTCGGGTAGGGAGCATTCGGGTAGGGTCGTTTCGGTTGACGGTGCCCGCCCAAACGTGTTCGGGTCGGTCGGGCGCGCCGTGTCACACCATGCGAGGTCGCGCAACCAGGCACGTTCGGGTCATGTCGGGTTGTTTCGTTCGAGGGTGCCCGTATAAGTTTTGCTAAGTTGTGACCACCCGGGTGCTTTGTGCACGTTCGAGCGGCTTGTTTGATGTTTTCTCCCTTGTGGCATTGATGTTCGTTCGAGCGAGTCGTGTCATGTCGTGTGAGCTCGGCGCCCGACCAGTCGGCGTGTTCCAGTCAGGTCATTTCATTCGAGGGCAACCGTATCAGTTTTGCTAAGTTGTGACCACTCGGGACCCTTGTGCACGTTCGGGCGGCCCGTTTGCCATTTGCTCCCTTGTGGCATCGTTCGATCGAACGCGTCGTGTCGTATTGTGCGAGATCGCCCGACCGAGCGCATTTGGGTCGTGTCGGGCCATTTTTTTCGAGGGCACCCGTATCATTTTTGCTAAGTTGTGACCACCGAGGTGCCTTATGCACGTTTGGGCGACTCGTTTTCTGTTTTCTCCCTTGTGGCATCGACGTTTGTTCAGGTGCATCGTGTCACACCGTTTGAGGTCGGCGCCCGACTAGGCATGTTCCGGTCGGGCCAATTCGTTCGAGAGCGCCCGTATCAGTTTTGCTAAGTTGTGACTGCCCGGGTGCCTTGTGCACGTTCGGACGGCCCGTTTGCCATTTTCTCCCTTGTGGCATCGTTCGATCGAGTGCGCCATTTCACGCCATGTGAGGTCGCTCGACTGGGCGCGTTTGGGTTGGACTAATTCGTTCAAGGGCACCCGTATCAGTTTTGTTAAGTTGTGACCGCCGGGGTGCCTTGTGCACATTCAAGTGGCCCGTTTTCCTTTTTCTCCCTTGTGGCATTGTTCGTTTGGGCGCGTCGTGTGAGGTCGCCCGATCGGGCACGTTCGGGTCAGGTCAGGTCATTTCGTTCGAGCGCGCCCATATCAGTTTTGCTAAGTTGTGACCGCCCGGGTCCCTTGTGCATGTTCAGGCAGCCTGTTTGTCGTTTTCTCCCTTGTGGCATCGTTCGGTCAGGCGCGCCATGTTGCGCCGTGTGAGGTCGCTCGACCGGGCGCATTTGGGTCGAGTCGGGTTGTTTCGTTCTAGGGCGCCCGTATTAGTTTTGCCAAGTTGTGACCACCCAGGTGCCTTGTGCACTTTCGGGCAGCCCGTTTGTTGTTTTCTCCCTTGTGGCATCGTTCGGTCGGGCGCACTGTGTCGCGCTGTGTGAGGTCTCTCGACTGGGAGCATTTAGGTCGGGCCATTTTGTTCAAGGGTGCCCATATCAGCTTTGCTAAGTTGTGACCACCCGGGTGCCTTGTGCATGTACGGGTGGCCCGTTTTCCATTTTCTCCCTTGTGGCATTGTTCGGTTAGGTGCGCCCTGTCACGCCGTACTGTGAGGTCGCCCGATTGGGCTTGTTCGAGTCGGGTCGGGTCGTTTCGTTTGAGGACGCCCGTATCATTTTTGCTAATTATGACTGCCCGGGTGCCTTGTGTACGTTCGGGTAGCCCGTTTTCCATTTTCTCCCTTGTGGCATCGTTCGATCGAGCGCGCCGTGTCGCACCATGTGAGGTCGCTCGACCAGGTGCATTCGAGTCGAGCCATTTTGTTCGAGGGTGCCCATATCCGTTTAGCTAAGTTGTGACCACCCGGGTCCCTTGTGCATGTTCAGGTGGCCCGTTTTCCGTTTTCTCCCTTGTGGCATCGTTCATTCGAGCGTGTCGTTTCGCGCTGTGCGAGGTCGCCCGACCGGGCGCGTTCGAGTTGGGTCAGGCCGTTTCGTTCAAGGGCGCCCGTATCAATTTTGCTAAGTTGCGACCGCCCGGGAGCCTTGTGCACGTTCGAGCGGCCCATTTTCCATTTGCTCCCTTGTGGCATCGTTCGGTCGGGTGCGTTGTGTCGCGCTGTGTGAGGTCGCCCGACCGGGCGCGTTCAGGGTGGGTCGTTTCATTCGAGGGCACCCATATCAGTTTTGCTAAGTTATGACAGCCCGGGTTCCTTGTGCACATTCGGGTGGCCCGTTTTCCATTTGCTGCTTTATGGCATCATTCGTTCGGGTGCGTTGTGTCGCACCGTGTGAGGTCGCCCAACCGGGTGCATTCGGGTCAGGTCAGCTGTTTCGTTCGAGGGCGCCCATATCAGTTTTGCTAAGTTATGACCACCTGGGTGCCTTGTGGACGTTTGGGTGGCTCGTTTGTCATTTTCTCCCTTGTGGCATCGTTTGTTCGAGAGTGTCATGTCGCGCCGTGTGAGGTCGCCCGACCGGGCGCGTTCGGGTCGGGTCAGGCCATTTCATTCGAGGGCACCCGTATTAGTTTTGCTAAATTGTGACTACCTGGGTACCTTCTGCACGTTTGGGTGGCCCTTTTTCCATTTTCTCCCTTGTGTCATTGTTCGTTTGGGCAAGTCATGTCACACCGTGTGAGGTTTCCTGACCGGGGGCGTTTGGGTCGGGTCGGGTCGTTTCGTTCGAGGGCGCCCGTATCAGTTTTGTTAAGTTGTGACTGCCCAGGTGCCTTGTGCACGTTCGGGTGGCCCATTTTTCGTTTGCTCCCTTGTGGCATCATTCAATCAGGCGTGTCGTGTAGCACCGTGTGAGGTCGCCCGATCGGGCTCATTTGGGTCGGGCCGTTTCGTTCGAGGGCGCCCGTATCAGTTTTGCTAACTTGTGACCACCCAGGTGCCTTGTGCATGTTCGAGTAACCCATTTTTCATTTTCTCCCTTGTGGCATCGTTTGATCGGGTGCGCCTGTGAGATCGCCTGACCGAGCGCGTTTAGGACGGGCTGTTTCATTCGAGGGCACCCGTATCAGTTTTGTTAAGTTGTGACCACTCGGGTGCCTTGTGCACATTCGGGCAGCCCATTTGCCTTTTTCTCCCTTGTGGCATCGTTTGGTCGAGCACGCCATGTGAGGTCGCCCGACCAGGCACGTTCGAATTGGGTTGTTTTGTTCGAGGGCACTCGTATCAGTTTTGTATAGTTATGACTGCCCGGGTGCCTTGTGCACCTTCCGACAGCCCGTTTGTCATTTTCTCCCTTGTGGCATCGTTCAGTTGGGCGCGTCGTGTCATGCCATGTGAGGGCACCCAACCAAGCGCATTCAGGTCGGGTCGTTTCGTTCGAGGGCACCCATATCAGTTTTGTTAAGTTGTGACTGCTCGGGTGCCTTGTGCACGTTCGGGCAGCCCGTTTTCCGTTTGCTCCCCTGTGGCATCGTTCATTCGGGCACATCGTGTCGCGCCATGTGAAGTCACCCGACTGAGCGCGTTCAGGTCGGGTCGTTTCATTCGAGGGCTCCTGTATCAGTTTTTCTAAGTTGTGACCGCCCGGGTGCCTTGTGCACGTTTGGGCAGCCCGTTTTCCATTTGCTCCCTTGTGGCATCGTTTGATTGGGCGCGTCGTGTCACGCCGTGTGAGGTCACCAGACCGGGCACGTTCCGATCAAGTCATTTTGTTTGAGGGAGCCCGTATCAGTTTTGCTAAGTTGTGACTGCCCGGGTGCCTTGTGCACATTCAGGTGGCCCATTGTTGTTTTCTCCCTTGCGGCATCGTTCGTTTGGGCGCGCCATGTCGCGCTGTGTGAGGTCGCTCGACTGGGCGTGTTCGAGTCAGGTCGTTTCATTCAAGGGCGCCCATATCAGTTTTGCTAAGTTGTGACTGCCCAAGTGCCTTGTGCACATTCGAGTGCCTTGTGCATGTCTGGTCAAGTGTGTCGTGTCATGAGGCTGCCCAAGGAAACACATTCGGGCCTCCCTCTCTCTTCCCCAATCTCTCTCTCTCTCTCTCTCTCTCTCTCTCTCTCTCTCTCTCTCTCTCTCTCTACCCCCAATCCTCTCACTATATCTCTCCCTCTATCCTTCTTTCTGCCCCCCTTCCATCTTTGTGTCACTATATCCCTCTCTTACCCTTTTGATCTACCTCTCTCACTCATCTCCCTCTCTCTCTCTCCATTCCTTCTCTCCCCTCTCCTTCATTTTATCTCCATCTCTCCCTTGTGACTCCCCTTGTTCGCCTTGTTGGCAAGGCTAAAATGGTTAATATTCGATAGACAAAATGTAGATCACATATTTCATCAAAAAGGGGGAACCATACCCTATCTTCCAGGCTATGCCTATCAGTCGCTTGGCCTCTTCTTCCTCTCACATGAATGTAGTCTTGCTTGACTGGTACAGAAGAAGGTTTCGCATTATCAACTATTTGTTTGGTACAACTTTTAGTTGTTTCAACACTGCTACATTCTTCAAGCTTATCCTTTAAACCATCTTAGTCTTTTGTACTCTCTTCAACTTTGTAGTGCTTTCCATTCCTCTCAGTCACATATGTTTCCTTGGTCTGTTAAGGGACAAGGTCGACAACATTAGGATGTTTTTGCAATAAACAAGGGTATTTCCAAGACACAGTCAGGTGGAGCAAGAGTATAATTAGAGCCAAATTTCTCATAAATGTGGGACACTTGAACTTAAGATTTTCTGGAGTAGTCATGAGGTGCAGTCTGGTTATCAAGACTTCATCAGATGGCCATTCTCCAGACTTAAATTGTGTGACAACACTGTGGCTGAGTTTGAAACTAGAGATTGAACATGCATTTGGTTTGATTGCAATAGACATTTTCATAAATAAATGTGAAGCAATGGATAAGAAATACTATAAATTAATAAATAAAGAAGACATGGCAACAAGAAACAATACTTACAAAATTGATACATTGAGACGCAAAGAATAAGCAACTAATGTGCACAAATAGAGACCAATGAAACTATCATCTTAACCCCTAACCCCTTAAACACTAATTTCCAACCCCTAACCCATTTAACCCCTAAACCTCTAAACCCCTAACCCATTTAATCCCTAAACCATAAACCTCTAAACCCTTAACCCCTAACCCCTAAACCCTTAACCCCTAACCCATTTAACCCCCTAAAACCTAAACATATAAACCCTTAACCCCTAACCCCTTAAACCCTAAACCATTAAACCAGCCTTAACCCTAACCCTTTAAACCCTAATTCCTGACCCCTAACCCATCTAAACGCCTAAAACCTAACCCCATTAGCCCCTAACTTCTAACCCTTAAAATCCTTAACTACTAAATCCCCTAACCCCCTAAACCCCTAACCCATTTAACCCCTAAACCTTAAACCTATAACCCCTTAACCCCTAACCCATTTAACCCCCTAAACCTCTAAACCCCTAACCCATTTAACCCCTAAACCATAAATCTTCAAATGTCCTTAACTCCAACTCCTAAACTCAACCTCACCCATTAACCTCTAAACTTAGCAACCTCAACCATTTAACCTCTTCTAAACTGAAACTACAAACCCCAACTTTGCCCCCAAACCAAAACCATTAAACCAAATTTTTAACTCCAACTCCTTTCACACCTAATTTTCAACCCTAACCCATCTAACCCCATAAACCTAAACCTCTTAGCCCTCAATCTCTAACCCCTAAAATCCTTAACTAAATCCCCAACTCTTAAACTCAACCAATGACCCCTAAACCCTAAACCTATAACCCCTTAACCCCTAACCCATTTAACCCTCTAAACCTCCAAACCCCTAACCCATTTAACCCCTAAACCATAAACCTATAAACCCTTAACCCCTAACCCCTAAACCATTAACCCCTAACCCATTTAACCCCCTAAACCCTAAACCTATAAACCCTTAACCCCTAACCCCTTAAACCATAAACCATTAAACCAGCCTTAACCCTAACCCCTTAAACCCTAATTCCTGACCCCTAACCCATCTAACCCCCTAAAACCTAACCCCATTAGCCCCTAACTTCTAACCCCTAAAATCATTAACTGTTAAATCCCCTAACCCCCTAAACCCCTAACCCATTTAATCCCCTAAAACCTAAACCTATAACCCCTTAACCCCTAACCCATTTAACCCCCTAAACCTCTAAACCCCTAACCCATGTAACCCCTAAACCATAAACCTCTAAACCCTTAACCCCTAACCCATTTAACCCCCTAAACTCATAGTAAACCCCTAACCCATTTAACCCCCTAAACCCCTAGTAAACCCCTAACCCATTTAACCCCCTAAACCCCTAGTAAACCCCTAACCCATTTAACCCCCTAAACCCTAAACCTATTAACCTCAACTTTCAACCCTTAAACCCTAAACCATTAAACCCTTAACCCTAACCCCTTAAACCCTAATTCCTGACCCCTAACCCATCTAACCCCCTAAAACCTAACCCCATTAGCCCCTAACTACTAACCCCTAAAATCCTTAATTGCTAAATCCCATAACCCCCTAAACCCCTAACCCATTTAACCCCCTAAACCCTAAACCTATAACCCCTTAACCCCTAACCCATTAAACCCTAATTCCCAACCCCTAACCCATTTAACCCCCTAAACCATAGACCCCTAACCCATTTAACCCCTAAACCCTAAACCTCTAAACCCTTAACCACTAACCCTTAAACCCTTAACCCCTAAACCATTTAACCCCCTAAACCCCTAAACCCCTAACCCATTTAACCCCCTAAGCCCTAGACCTCTAAACCCTTAACCCCTAACCCCTTAAAACCTATTTCCCAACCCTAACCCATTTAACCCCCTAAAACCCTAACCCATTTAACCCCCTAAAACCCTAACCTATTTAACCCCCTACCCTAACCCATTTTCTAAGTTGTGACCATATGGGTGCCTTGTGCACATTCGTGCGGTCCGTTTGCAGTTTCATTTGAGGGGCCCGCCCAAACATGTTCGGGTCGGGTCATTTTGGTTGAGGGTGCCTGCCCAAACGTGTTCGGGTCGGGTCGTCTCAGTTGAGGGCACCCACCGGCCCAAACGCGTTTGGGTCTGGTCGTTTCAGTTGACGGCAATACTCGTATCAAATATGCTAAGTTGTGACCACATGGGTTCCCTGTGCACGTTCGTGCGGCTCGTTTTCCTATTGCTCCCTTGTGCCTTCGTTCGGTCCTGCATGTCATGTCGCGTTGTGTGAGGGCACCCGCCCAAACGTGTTCGGGTCGGTCCGTTTCGTTTAAGAGCGGTCATATCAAAATTGCTAAGTTGTGACCGCACGGGTGCCTTGTGCACGTTCGTGCGGCCAGTTTGTCGTTTTCCCCTTTGTGCCTTTATTCGGTCAGGTCGTTTCGTTCAAGCGCGCCCGTATCAATTTTACTAAGTTGTGACCACCCGGGTGCCTTATGCATGTTCGAGTAGCTCGTTTTTTGTTTTCTCCCTTGTGGCATCGTTCGGTCGGGCGCGTCGTGCCGTGTCGTGTGAGGTCGCCTGACCAGGCGCGTTTGGGTCAGGTCGTTTCGTTCAAGGGCACCCGTATCAGTTTTGCTATGTTGTGACCACCTGAGTGCCTTGTGCACATTCGGGTGGCCCGTTTATCATTTGTTCCCTTGTGGCATCGTTTGGTTGGATGCACCGTGTCGCTCCGTGTGAGGGCGCCTGACCAAGCGCGTTCGGGTCGGGCTGTTTCATTCGAGGGCGGTCGTATCAGTTTTGCTAAGTTGTGACCACCCGGGTGCCTTGTGCACATCCGGGTGGCCCATTTTCCGTTTGCTCCCTTGTGGCATCGTTCGTTCGAGCGCACCGTGTTGCATCATGTGAGGTTTCCCGACTGAGCATGTTCGGGTCAGGTCGTTTCATTCAAGGGCGCCTGTATCAGGTTTGCTAAGTTGTGACCTCCCGGGTTCCTTGTGCACATTCGGGCGGCCCGTTTTCTATTTGCTCCCCTGTGGCATCATTCACTGTGTCACACCATGTGAGGTGGCCCAACTGGGCACGTTTGGGTCGGGCGCGTTCGAGTAGGGTCGTTTCGGTTGAGGGCACCTGCCCAAACATGTTCGGGTCGGGTTGTTTCAGTTGAGGGCGCCTGCCCAAATGCATTCGGGTTAGGTCGTTTCGGTTGAGGGCGACCGTATCAAATTTTCTAAGTTGTGACTACATGGGTGCCTTGTGCACGTTCGTGCGGCCTATTTGCTTTTTTCTCCCTTGTGCCTTTGTTTGGTCAGGCGCGCCATGTGAGGGCGCTCGCCCAAATGTGTTCGGGTCGGGTCGGGTCATTTTGTTTGAGGGTGGCCGTTTCAAAATTGACTGCTTCATTGAGCACAACATGCAGCTTATCTAATACTTTATTAAAGATAAGAGCTCCATCTTTGGGGTTACTCCTTCTAAATAACCAATAAAGGGTCAAGGAAATTGACCAATATGTTGTCAAGTTTTATCTTATCCATCTCTGGGGCAAGTTGCTTTTCGACTAACTCCACTGCTTTTGATCTCAATTTTTCCAATTACTTCCTTCTCTCATACGATACATGAGCCTTTGCCTTTCTCTTCCCTTCTAATTCCATAATTTTGTCATAGTGATGCCAGCCAACTTCTTTGGAAAGCCTTCCTAGCAGACAATACTTGTGACCTGGCTGAAGCCTCAACACTTTCAGAGCATCTGGAATTACCATTCTCTTCTTTCGGTCATATGGTGGGGGAACCCCTTCAAAAGCCCTTATCCTAGAAAGTGCTACAGCACCATGCTTGGTTTTGTGTGGAATCATTCCTCTAATTGTCCAGTAGTCAAATCCTTCTCTTACTTTATTGTCATTTTCCCATACCTAACCAATGAGAGCACAAGAACACCTATTTCTATAAAAGCACCTATAACTTCTCTTACTTTTGTGGGTTTCACTAATATCCCTTTAGTTAGTGTGTGCACAGTAGCCTAGATCCTAAAGTGATTCCCGTACAATGATAATCCACTAGGTGTATTTGTTCTTAAAAAACCATGCATGGATAGATGTCCCATTTATGGCCAAGTTCCACCAAAATGGTTCCCCCTACCTACCTAGTAACTACATTACATTTATTTCATGACAAGACTACCCTACAACCCACTAAATTTCTATCATATCCTTGACGTCAACAACAATTTGTTGTTCAAGATATAGCTAAATTGGAACAAACTTAGCTCTAGAGCTTAGGATATTTTTCCACCTCTAATGTTTATAAACCAATAGATATAAAATTTCTAAAGCATGTGGGAGCCCTTTAAGTATCACCTTTCCTATATTGACTCCGTCTTAAAATCATGGAAAATGTCCATAGATGAGTTATCCTTACTAAACCAAAAATTTCATTGAAAATAATCATTCATACCATAACATTACTACTTCCCTTTTAACCACATAAAAATTATTTTTAAGTTACCATAATTCATCTTTAATATCAGATAATTAGATTTAAAAATCAACCAAAATCCCTAGTTTATGAAATAAAAATTCAACAATTTTATATAGTTAATAATTTAAATAAATGTCTTAGATCTAATCTCATTAATAATTATTTATAATCAACAACACCACTTATTTACCCAAACCCCTTATTAACCCCAAGAAAAGTCTCACACATTTTATTTAATGGAATTTGAGTGGCCTTAAAAAACACACATATTTCATTTAAAAATGTCAAAAAATTTCAAATATCAAAAGTTTTAATTTCCCTCTTTCATTTCCCTCCGGTTGCATGGTTTGTCCAGGGAAGGAGGGAGGATGTGGCCATACTGTCACTGGTTTTGAGGAAGGATGCAGCCATACTATTGCAGGTTTGGAGGAAGGATGCGGCCATACTGTCACAGGTTTGGAGGAAGGATGCGGTAAGTAAAGAAATTGATCCCGAGTGCCTGTTGCAGGTCTGCTCGCTTCACAAGTCGGAAGGAATTCCAACTGTAATCAGCTCCATCACAGGTCAATCTACGAATTTTTCACTTTATTTGCGGTTACTTTTGTATTTTAGTTCTATTTTTCAACATGTCGTTACGATAATTTACAGATTATTTCTTTGTCGTTGAAATCTATTGATTATATCTCGATTCAAAGCAGATCGATTAAATTTTTGAAGACCCATGTTCTATTTGCTCTAGTTTTAGGGTTTCACGAGTTAGACCGTTAACATATTGCTCTAGTTGTATGCATTAGTGTTTAGGGTTTAGCTTCAGTATGTGTTGTTTACTAGATTTGGCATATACCCTGAATCTTCCATCTTCCCAACCAATAAATCCACCATTGAATATATCCGCTTTGATTGTTTGTGTGATCTGTCTCCAACAAAAAATGAATGGACTCTATTCTTGACCTCGATCTAGCTGCATCCTGGGTTGTTTACTGCCATATTGTGTGTTTCCATTGCATGGTAACAACTCAGGTATATAATGGTAAAGTTGAACCAACATAGAAGGGTCATTTCAACATTCCGCGCTTCCTACTCTCATGGGGCTCTCAATCTGCTTCTTTGTATTGGAGGGGCAGTAAAAATGGGCAGTGATGTCTCAAGATACAAAATTTCCAGCAACATAAAAGGTTCTAGTTATTCTTTGGAGGGTGAGTTTTGGGCCCACTATAACAAAAGGCTCGATGAACATGTTTTTTATGGATTGTGGCTTATACAAACCTTGGATCCTAATTTTTTCGATGCCTCAAGGATCGAACATACCTCTGTGTGGTTCAAGAAAAGCTCACTCTACTATTTAGCTCACGTGAGGATCTCTTAGATGACTCTCACTACAGGGTGATAAAGTTGTATACAATTTCAATATCTGTCGCATTTTTTGATGGCATTGCAAAGGCTCGATGTGTTTTGGATCTTCATCCTATATAACAATGGCATGCTGTAAATTTTTGTGGCTCGCATTTTCATGATGATAATAATTTGTATATGATAACTTCACATAGTAAATCACAGTTAGATAATAGATAGAAATGGCTCGGTGATCTCAGTAGGACGACACGTTATATCACTCTCAGTAATGCATTCCAAGACTAACTATAATCCGATCATGACACCATGGAACATTGAATTTATACAATGCTCGCTCTCTGGTATGATGATTCACATAGCTGGTGCTCTGTGGGTTTGGTATGCACACCCAATCGTTCGTATGCCTTTTTGGAGACATGAGGAATTTAATGCTCGTTGTATTTGGTTGGCACCATTACAGTGACTAATATAATATGAAAATTTTGCACTCGTTCCTGTGACATGATGGGTTGCAATCACTTTGGCATCTAAGTTATTATTCACAGCGTAACTGTGTAATTTCATATGAAGATAGTAACCAGAGTAAAAAAATCAGAGCAGGTGCCAATAATCAAACACCTTTGCATCTAGAGCTCTCTGCATCCATCCTCCAAATATTCACTAATATCATTAATTTCATATATATTCCATAAGTTCCTTCATTTTAGAACTAGCTTCCTTAAAAAATCTGGCCGAATTGGCATCGCTTTGGCATCTATAGTTCTCTGTGAAGTTTATAAATGTTACTAACATGATTGTTTTTTTTTTTTTTTAATATTTTAGTGTAAAACCATGATCTCTATTATGATGCGAAGGTTTATTCTTGTGTAAAAACCATGATCTCTATTCAAGAGTCTGGGCATAGAAGTGTACAACCATGATCTCTATTGTGATGCGAAGGTTTATTCCTATGGCTCGACTTCTCTTCTGAGTGGTTAATATGAATATATTCTGTGACATCACAGTGTTTCAAATCTGTCTCTGTGGCTTAATAGAAACTCGCATATGAAGAATATATCGCTTCAATTCTCTATGGATTATATGTATATATCTAAAGTGACACTCGCACTTGTAGATTACAATGGATTGTTCTTATGTTCAAAATCTCGCATATAATTTGTCGAAGCTTGCAATGGTCAAAAAAGGCTCGATGAACATGTTTTGCATGGATTGTGGCTTATAAAAACCTTCGATCCTATTTTCTGTGATGCCTCAAGGATCGAACATACCTCTGTGTGGTTCAACAAAAGCTCACTCTACTATTTAATTAGCTCACGTGAGGATCTCTTAGATGACTCTCACTACAGGGTGGTAAAGTTGTATACAATTTCAATATTTTTTGCATTGTTGATGACATTGCAAAGGCTCGATGTGTTTTGGATATTCATCCTATATAACAGTGGCATGCTGTAAATTTTTGTGGCTCGCATTTGTGTGATGATAATAATTTTTATATGATAACTTCGCATAGTAAATCATAGTTAGATAATAGATAACAATGGCTCGGTGATCTCAGTAGGATGACATGTTATATCACTCTCAGTAATGCAATCCAAGACTAACTATAATCCGATCATTACACCATGGAACATTGAATTTATACAGTGCTCGCTCTCTGGTATGATAATTCACATAGCTGGTGCTCTGTGGGTTTGGTATGCACACCCAATCATTCGTATGACTTTGTGGAGACACGAGGAATTTAATGCTCATTGTATTTGGTTGGCACCATTACAGTGACTAATATAATATGAAAATTTTGCACTCGTTCCTGTGACACGATGGGTTGGAATCACTTTGGCATCTGAGTTATTATTCACAGCGTAATTGTGTAATTTCATATGAAGATAGTAACCAGAGTAAAAAAATCAGAGCAGGTGCCAATAATCAGACACCTCTGCATCCAGAGCTCTTCGCATCCGTCCTCCAAATATTCACTGATATCATTAATTTCATATATATTCCATAAGGTCCTTCATTTTAGAACTGGCTTCCTTCAAAAATCTGGCCGAATTGGCATCACTTTGGAATCTATAGTTCTCTGTGAAGTTTATATATGTTACACGATTGTTTTATTTTTTTTTTAAATATTTTAGCCTTGTGTTGGAAGACCGATGATACTTTTTTTTTAATATTTTTACCCAAGCTTCGGAAGACCGACGCCATACACGTCGGAACTGTGACATTTTGTTTTTTACTATTTTTACTCTTTCGTCGGAAGCCTGACGCCATACACGTTGCAAGAGCGACGTTTCGTTTTAAAATATTTTTACATGTTCGTCGAAAGACTGACGCCTAACAAATCGGAAGAGCGACGTTTCCTTTTTTAAATATCTTTACCTTTTCATCGGACTAGCGACGTTACATAAGAGTTGGAAGAGCGACGTTCAAAACTTCGGACCACATATCATCGAAATTGCGACAGTTTACAAACATCAGAAGAGCGACGGTTGGGAGGACGTCGGAAGAGTGAAGACTTGTAAAACGTCGGAAGAGCGATGGTTTGGAAAACGTCAGAAGAGCGACGGTTGTTTGGAAACGTTGGAAATAGTGTCGCTCTTCCGACACTTTACTGAAGTGTCGGAATTGCGACGTAATGGCTAACCACGTTTTTCCCGACCTCAAACTGTCACTCTTGCCACGCCTATGTGTCGGAATATCGACGAATTGGCCATCGGAAAATGGGGTAAAATGTGCTAGTGAATTATTAGTGTTCTGAGCAACACTACGATTCCAAGAAAGATTGGGGAAATTACCTGAAATCACTTAGGATTGCCAGGTATGAACATTGTTTAAATTAGGCTTGTATCTGAGACTAGATGAATATTTTTTGGGTCTTTGCATCCAAGTTAGATGTGATTTAAGGCTAGTAGATGTATATAGGTATACATACATCCAGCTATATTGTACTTGTGAATTTTCATGAAAATGACAAATTCGAAATGACCCAGATAACTTGTGGGAAAAGCAAATGAAAGGGTTATATATAGGGTGGGGTTAATTTGGGTGCATGAAGGATTAGAATTAATACTTTACACACAAGTTATATTTCCTATGAAATAAGGAGTGGGATCCATTTGGAGAGTATTGTGTTTGAGGCCAGAGTTCTCCACAAATGGTCGATGTATTCATGAGTCCAAAACATATGAGGGTGAAGACAAGGTGTGATTGCGTAAGGCTCTAGATTTGGGCCAAAGTTGGATATGATTATGGAATGGTGGTGATCCTAATATATTTGGGGATCTGGGGATCTATGAGGTTTGACATTGCACACATTTCCTGTAAACCCAAATATCCCCTGTAGCTAGATATAGAGGAAATTCACAATTTACACAAAGAGGTCAGACCCAATGGGACCCACAAGCTCGAATGACATGACATGCGCTAAGATTGTATTGTTGAGACCATGTGGGTTCCACACAAGTGTCATGAACGATGTGGCAAGGACACATGGAAACATCTTCATGATGTGGCAAATGATATATGTTTAATTTTTGAGAGGGCACAATTTTCAATCCAAAGATCAGATTGGGGTAAAATTTATGTCGCTAGAAATATCTTGACAATTTGAATGTGATGGTGTTGTCAAAAGTTAATTTTATAAATTTTGGCAAAGAAGTAATTTGTAACCCCATATTCATAGTGAGACCATGGAGGTCAGGTTAGTTGAAAGTAACACATCCCATTAGCGTCAGAAGACCAAGGAGGTGGGAGGGAGCATTATAGGGGAAACCCTATTTTTAAAGAAATAAACTCAATTCTCCTATTAGTAGGATTTAAAAACTCTTAATCCATTTTTATCATGTATCATTTTTCCATGTTAGGAGAGGCTTTAATAGAAAAGTAGAGAATTGGACCAAAGTGGGCACCTCCCTTATGGCTAGGGTTTTGTTAAAAAATGGGGTTAATATCCATAGTTTAATATCAACTTAATTAATGGTCATCAAATAATTCAACAAAAATCACAACAACCAACACTCATATCAATCCAATAGATCGAATTATCATGGTATAGGTAAATATAAATGGTATACTCACCCCCCTCACTCTCTTCAACATTTTTTCTCATGGTTCTTTACTATAATAATCTAAGCTAATTGTTTACCAATGGCACATCTGGTTCTTCATTTCCATTATGTCTATGTGATTGCTACATGGTTTCGCTCAATTGGTTGCATATCACTAGTTTCTACAAGGTCTAGTTTCAAGGGAAATGTATTTTGGAGAAACAAGGGTGCTTGTTGGCTATGCCTTTTAGGGATATGGAATTTTCCTTGAGCTTAATTTGAGAACCTCATCTCAAGTCAGGATCTCTTTTTTGGATCCATTGCATATTCGATTATGCATCGCCTATTTTCTCAATACCCATTTTTGGTTTGTTAATTTATGATGATATTGTATTGATTCTAATTTTTGTTTCTCTCAAATGGTTCTCCAGCTTCAATTTGAAAGAAATCTCCATTATTTGAGTCCCAACTATAAATCGTTTGGTTATTTTTATTACTTCTATAATGATATCTTGGTTTTATTTGGAATTATGATATGTTATGAAACCAGATCCCAAAATAGAAGAAAAGAGATATCAATGCCTTATAAATCAGCCACTTCGAGGGGGGAACCTCCTTCACATAACATAAATTAACAATTATTGGATGATAAAAATGAAAAAACCTCCTTTCTATATATAGGAGTCCATGGGGTCATAATATAATCCTAGCCGACCTAACAACAATAATGTAAGGGCACAACAATAACAAAAAATGGTTTTTATGGGGCACAATAATAACAGTATGGGAGCTACAGGGGTACAACAATAACAATAAGGGGGCTACAATAACAAAAATAAAGGACTAAACTAGTAATATAGGTATCTAACATGCCCCTCTCCTTCAAAAAAGTGTTGTCCTCAATGATTGAGTAGCTCTGGATGCTTCTTTATAAAATTTTCATCCTCACATGTGGAACCTTTAGTGGGTAAGTTCTTCCACTTGATGAGATACTATAAAATTGATCGATTTTGTAGCTGTCAAATTCTTGTTTCCGTGACTGATTCAGGTTCCAAAATGATTTTTCCGTCCTCATCAATTTCTAGCAATATTTTTTGAACTGGAAGTTTGTCACCTATAACCTTCTTTAAGCATGAAACACAAAAAACTAGGTGCACTCGAGACGAAGCAGGAAGCTCCAATTTGTATGCCATAGTACTAATCTTTTACAACACCTTATAAGGACCATAGTACTTTGGTGATAATTTATTATCCTTCTTAGCTTTCTTGAGGGACATTTTTTTGTATGGGTGTAGCCATAAAAGTACCTAGTCTCCTACATAAAAACTTCTCTCACTACAATGTTGATATGCCTATTGTTTCATTCGATTTTGTTCCAAATTTAGGTTATCCTTTAAGAGTCGGAGAACTTTTTGTTGATGCTCGATGTGATCTTCCACTGCTTGAACCTTAGAATTTTCTCTTAAAGATGATGTGATGGACCGTGGTTGATATCCATAAATTTCCATAAATGGGGTCATTTTTGCTGCAGATATCCTTCCAAAAATTTGTTCACTATCTCATTTTTCCCATCAGATTGAGGATGATAAGATGAGCTAGTTGAGTGCCCAAACAAGAAAATAATTTCGTCCAAAAATTTCCAGTTAAAATGGGATCTTTGTCACTTACAATAATCAATGGGTTTCCATGTATCTTTTGAATTGTTTCCATAAATGTAGTAGAAACTATACTTGCTTTAAATGGATGATAAAATTCACAAAAGTGTGCATACTTGGTAAGTCTATCAACTAACACCATGATGACACTCTTTTCTTTGGACTAGGTAAACCTGTGATAAAATCCGTTGAAACCTCCTCCCAATGTTGACTTGGAATGGATAAAGGTTGTAGAATACCCAATGTCTTAATTGTCTCAACTTTATTTTGTTGGAAAACCAAACATTCCGCCACAAACTTTTGAATATCATATTTAAGGCCATCCCCAAAAAAATCTTTCTTCACCCTGTGGTAAGTTTTTAAAAATCCTGAGTGTCCTCCTAAGGGAGAGGTGTGCAATTCCAAAAGAATATTTTGTTTTAGTTGGGAATTCTTACAAAGATATAAGTGATCTTTGTACCATAAGGAATCATTTTTCCAACTAAATGTATCAAATGTACTAGGATCTTGCTGCAAATTTTGAATGAGTGTCCACACTTATTCGTCATTCTTCCATTCATCCCTTGCTTCGATTATCCAACCTAGTTGGATAATATAAATGGCACAAAGCAATGCTTCCACCTCTTCATCCTTCTTGAGAGTGCATCTGCAACAACATTTAGCTTCCCTTTTTTGTAGATGATTTCGAAGTCATAACCCAACATCTTTGTGACCCATTTTTGTTGCTCTTCTGGAGATAGTCTTTGTTCCAAAAAGTATTTAAGACTATCATGATCAGTTTTTAACTTGAAGTGTCTTCCCATTAGGTAAGGTCACCATTTATTTAGTGCATGTAGTATTGCCAACATTTCCTTCTCATATATAGGTTTATGTAAATAGTTTCCTTTGATTGGATGACTTTCAAAAGCATTGGGTCTTCCTTCTTGCATTAAAATAGCACCAATTCCATTTCTTGAGGCATTACATTCCACAATAAAGGTTTTTGTGACATCTGTCATAGCAAAGACTGGTGTTAGGCACGTTTCCTCTTAAAGATGTTCAAAGGCCTTAGTTTCTTCAGGAGTCCATGAAAATTCATATTTCTAAAATAATGTTGTTATAGGTATTACTATTCTCTCATGATTCTTAGCAAACTTGCGTTGATACCTTGTTAACCTAATAAATCCTTGCAACTGCTTTATGGTTGTGGGTAGGGATATTTTTAAGGATGGAATATTATCTTGAAGTTTAAAAAATTGGCGAATCTCACTAGTCCCTAATATGCAAACTATAAAATGTTTATTGATGTATTTGTAAAATTATTCAAATTTATAATGATATTATATATATTGTCTATATAATGCTGGCGATTTTTAACATAAAATAATTCTATATTGTAAAATTTGGGCGAATAATTTTTATAAAAAAAATGGAAATTGGCGAATCTTTTTTTGAGAAAACCATGGAAAATTAGCCCACCTACGAATATTAGCCCCTAAAATTTTCCATGGTTGTGGGGACTTTCCATTCCTTAATGGCTTTAATTTTTTTAGGGTCTACCTTAACACCCTCTTGAGATATAATATGACCCAGATATTCCACCTCTCTTACTCCAAAGAAACATTTGGAGGTTTTTTCATATATTTGTTTCTCCTCCAATAGTTTGAGCACCCTGTCAACATGTTGAACATGATCCTTCCAAGACCTGTTGTAGATTAGTATATCATCAAAAAATACTAACAAAAATTTTCTAAAGAAGGGTTTGAAAATGGAATTCATTAACCCTTGAAATGTAGAAGGTGCATTGGTAAGGCCAAAAGGCATGAAAAAAAATTCATAATGACCCTCATGAGTTCGAAATGTTGTTTTTGGAATATCTTCAGTCTTCATTCTAATTTGATGTTATCCTGAATGAAGATCCAACTTGGTAAAATAAATTTCTCCATTTAATTCATCCAATAATTCATCAATCACAGGAATGGGAAATTTATCTTTAATATTGAGCTTATTGAGATCCCTATAATCTAGACACATGAGCCATGATCCATCCTTCTTGTGCACCAATACTACTAGAGCAGAGAAAGAACTTTGACTAGGTTGAATTATACCAGCCTCTAACATTTCTGCAATCATACGTTTAATTTCTCTTTTGGACATAAGGATATTTGTAAGGCCTGATGTTTGGTGGAACAATTCCTGTAATCAAATGAATAGCATGATCATGATCATGAATAGGTGGGATTCCTTTGGGAGTTTCAACCGCTTTGGAATGATTGTCTAATACTTTTTGGAGATTTGGAGAAATAGATAATTTTGACATTGGAACTTATAGTGAGCATAATTGTGCAATTATGCCTCATTGTTCTTTCTTCAAAAGATTTGTTATGACATTATAGCTTATTATCTTTCATGGCTTCCCTACGATACCCCATAATTCAACTTCCTTTCCTTTCGAAAAAAAATTCAAGAAAAGTTCTTGAAAATTAAAATCTACCATCCCCAAAGATTGTAACCATTGTACTCCTAGTACAACATCAGCACCTCCCTTTGGAATGGAAAGCATTGGACTATTCAATACATATTCCCCCATGGTTAGCTTAATATTATGGAATTTTCCAGAGAAATTTATACTCTATTTGCAACCATCACTTGACACTCTGGTGCTTGGTATAGGAAGTAATTCAATTCCTTGGCTACTTTACAATGAATAAAATTATGGGTACTACCCAAATCAATCAACACTATTACCTTTTTCTTCTTGATATGTCCTTCTATATTGAGAGTTTAAGGAGTGGTAATTCCTGCCAATGCATTACAAGATATGGTTGGACTCATTTCTTCTCTCTCTAGGGTTGGTTCCTAGTGTATATCCTCTTCTTTTGAAGTTTCTTGTTCATTTTCTTCCTCCTCTTCACAATCTATGTAAAATAATTTCTTTCCAACACACTTATGACCTTTAGTGTATTTTCTATCACAATTGTAGCAAAGACCTTTTCCTATTTTTTCTTCTAATTTTTGTCGTGTTAACCTTGTATTTTGTGGAAGTCTAGGAGTAGCAACACTTCCATCTTTATAGATGTGAGTGGTAGGCTTCCTTGTCGCCATAATTTTACATTCAATTTTTCTTGCCAACCTGAATGCCTTCTCTAATGAATCAGGTTCCCAAAGGAGAACCTCATTTTGGATGTTATCCTTGAAATTACCTATGAATATATAGATCTTGTGTTCCTATGGAATATCAACTACCCTTATATTCAATTTTTGGAAGTCCTCAACGTGCTCCACCATTGAACCCTTTTGTTTGATATTTATCAATTGGAAAAAGAAGGTGTTACTCTTTGTATCCTCATAATATGCTATCATTTCCTCCATAAAAATTGACCAAATGACAATTTTTTTATGGGAGCAAAGCCATCGAGACCATACAAATTTATTTTTTTCTAAATATAAAGTTTCAATGCGTACCTTTTGTGTTTTTTGCACATTATTGAGATCAAAATATTGCTCCATATGTAGTATCCATGTTACAGGATCCTTGCCATCAAAATTCCTCATATAGATCTTTGGAATATGGTGGGTATTCAATACAACATTATATTTTATGAAATCACAATTAACATTTATTTTGATCTCATCATGAGTTTCCTCTACTATCTTTTCTCCATTAGGAATCATTTATTGTATCAACTTTGTCAAACCTTCCATGTCTTCTTTTAGATCATTCTTCATGTCTTCCATTTTTTCTTCCATATCTTCCATGCCATTCTTCAAACCATCCATCTTAGCTTCCATGCCTTTCTTCAAACCATCCATCTTAGCTTCCACACCTTTCTTCAAAACTTCCATTTCATTTTTTGTTTCTCTTTGTGAAAGCAAAAGTTGTTGCACTTGCTCTTGTAATTTTGATATATCATGGTTCACTTCTTCCTCTTAATGAGTAATGGTAGAGCATTTTGAGGGCTTAATGGGTGTTGAATTATTTTTAGGGGGAATTTTAGAACCCAATACTGATATCTATGCTTCAATATACCCTTGGAATCACTTCAAACTAATTTTTCAAACAATACTTGTGCAATTTGAAAAAACATACACATCTTTTTCTTGCCTTTGAGGAGCTTGATATTGAAACTGATGTATATATGTAATTTTGGATCCCCAAGATTTAATATTCGGTCCTATAATATCCCTCTGAGTCTTCTTTCCAATGCCACAGGTTTGACCTAATTTGGATTCTTCACGACAAGTTTATGTCAAATATCCCTCAATGACCTAATTATGGACTGGTTCAGTAGAGCAAACTTGTACGGCATGCCACATGTCATTATTTCCTCCTTCAGCTCTGAAATTAATACACAAAAAACTAAAGTGTGTGTACTTTCACCTAAAGATATAGTTATGACGATTTTCCCAAGGTCACCTCTTTGAGATGAAATTCGGGAGCCTGCAAAAACCCTAACTTCCACAGATCATGTTAGGGTCCTATAAATATAGGATTCATAATTTTGAATTGACTTATGATAGTCTTGTAAAATATGTACATACCTTGCTTTCTGCAAGTTGATTTCCCATATTTTGAAAAAAATCAAAAAATCAAAAAATCAAAAAAAGGGTAAAAGTCCTAAAAGAAAGATCAAAGGACTTAAGAAAAATATATACCACAAAAGAAAAATATGAGAATAAAACATGAAAGTGTGAAATTCCAAATGCCACTACCTTTTATCTTTTGCAAATGATTATGGCAGAGTGTCAATAAATGCCATAATCCATGATGAGTTAAATTGTTTAATCTTGACTTGTCATGTTTTCAATTTCCATGTTTTAAATAGTGAATAAATGTTTGTCAGACAGTTTAATCCTGACAAATCAGTAGATAGGTAGAGAATAAATGAGGAGCTCAATAGTTTAATCTGAGCCCTCAGATGAAATACTGTAGAATTAGATAGTTTATGCTTTCAAAAGAATAAATGTTTCAAGGTTGCAAGCCTAAATGCACCTACTAAAAGCAAGAAAAAATGTTAGAGTGATGTTGGGTAGGTAGAAAAAAGTGGGAAAAAGCATGTAATATTCATCACCGGACAAAAATCATTAATTTCCCTTCCCCTATAAGTATTCAGTATTCTATACTGCTAGTCAAAAAGGCTCAGAGCATTTCTCTGACTTTTGTTGGGACCGGACCCAAGGCTTGATGACTAGATAGTGGAAAATGTTGAATTCTTATGACAAAATCCCCTTTACCATTATTTATCCCTCATTCATACATTTAGTTCATCTTCATAAGTAAAGAATCCTCCTTACTTAATGAAACCTAAAAACCCATTTAATTAACTTCCTTCATTCGTAAAGAATACAAAAACCCTCAAAAAACACTCTATCCTAAGTAATTGGTGAAATGATGAAAAGATGAGCTTTTCTTTACATTTATACTTTACTTAGTGAAGTTTAATGTATTTTTACGTAATCCATCTCAACTTGTCATATTAACTTTTAACTTATGCTATTAATTCCTTAAAAATACCTTATCCTATCTACATAATTCCCTTTATCTAAAATACCCCCTAAAACCCACTATTATAAAGATTTTAGACCAAAGATATTATCCACATTCTAAATTAAAAACCCAAATAATGCTCCCTTTGGTCTAAAACTAACCTCAATTAAATACCCCACCCCCTATGGTTATTAGACCCTTCAATGGTCTAAAAACTATATAATAAAATAAATAATGAAAATATGGCTTTCCATGCATATCCTATGTATTCGGAAATGCAAAAACATTGCCCCGCCCATCACATTTTTATCCTAAGTATTAAAGACAGATTAAGTCTTTTATAAAGGTTCAACCCTCGTGCCTTTGAAATACACTTACCAACCTTTCCTCACATCAGCTTTTAACCCGAGGTGCTATCACGATTAAGACTAAGGTTTATTTTCCATTGAAATTAAAATTTTCCTTTGTATCTTATCCCCGTTATGTAAAGGCCCAAGCTTTACATAGGCTAAACCATAGTTAACCATATAACCCCACCTCATGCGCCTCCGCCCATATATATATAACTCTTTTATATATATACAAATACCATATTTTAACCCCTTTTTAACCTTATATCATCCCATATACATAAGCCCCGCTTCCACATACTTTAAACCTTTATCCGTTGAAAAACAAAAGCTTTAAACCCCGGTCCCACCATCATTTTGACCGCACCGTCCCAAGAAAATCATGACAGTTCACTTCTTTTCCGCAGATCCAATGGCACAAGATCGATGTTGTGCTCACAAACTGATCATCCGCCCAAAGCCCAAACGGACGCGAAATGGGTTGTTTTACCCATCTTGCCTCCTGCAATGTGGCATCCTCTCATAGGATCATGTTCGTTTTAACAAAAAATACTTATCGCCTGAGATCAATGCAAAAATTACTGACAGTTTATTTTTTTTGAAAATCCAAACCGCTCCCACCAGTGGATTAGACCTGCATTTAATGCATTTTATGATGATTCATATCAAAGGTTAAAACCTTTGATATATCATTTTTTATGCTTATTTGCGCATTTCAAACTGTAAAAATCTCTGATAAACTATGTGAGAACCCTTTGTCCCAAATTGTCAATTTATACCTAGAGAAAATCAAATTTGACTACAGATTCCCTATTTGAAGACTGGAAAATCCATTCTCTGTTGCATCAAGTCGAACCAGACCTCACATTCGGCCTCAAACCTCTGAAACCCTTTCAAGCATCCAAATACCTGCGATTTAAGGTATTTTTCATCAAATTAAAACCCTGCAAAGTCAATTCTAAACCGTCCATAAGTAAAGCAATCTTTTAATTAGAAGAAATCACTACAGTAATTGCCCGAAAACGCCCAAAACAGGTCGAACCCTGGCCAATTTTTCACAAAAAAATTTGTGTTTGAAAAAACCACTTTTGAAGCCAATATCCTCAATTTGTGACCTCTGAAGATCAATTTCAAAGACAGAAAAGGGTTTGAAGCCTACAGATATCTTAAAAACTCATTTTTTGCAGACCAATCTATTCAAGAAACCCTCGTTTTCTGTCTTATCCCAGTTTATATCCTCTGACAAAGAAAAACAACTCTAGCAAACAATTTAAGCTTGCAGTAGTTATTCAAAAATTACCCAAAAGTAGATCACAACTAAACCTGGAGGTTCTAAACCAACCAAGCCTAGAGGATCCCAACCTCCTAAATCTGTAACATCTAAAGTTGTTAAATCTACTCCAATCCTCACTACTAAATCCATTGTGTCAGTAAATCCCATCCAACCACCTGTAGTTACTGTAGAAACCCTTCCATTGACTGATATGGACTACAAGATTTTTTATCCTATTGTAGAATTCAACCTCTTAGAAATACATAATTGGTGCTATGATAAATACTTGGACAAGGATGAATTTCCTATTTGGGAGACTCATTTTCCCAAATATGTAGTTCCATTGACCCACCCTCGTCAAGACCTTGTTAGATTATGTCAAAAACATTATGAACCAGACCAAAGGGCCACTGTTAATGTTGACAGAGAAATCCTTTTTACCATCACAGCAGAGTCAATAAATGAAATGCTGCAATTACAGTCTGATCCTCAATCAATCCCCCTATCTATAGAAGCTTTGACCCTGTTGTAATTAGGCCTGGATTTCCCAAAGAGGTTTATGATATTTCAAAACTTTTGGCCTTCCCATGTTGACATTCCTAAAATAAACCCTTATTATTCTACTACCAATTTTCTTGAAGGATCTAGACATATTATCTCAATGCTATCTTTTATACTAGGATACTTTACAGATGGATTCACTAATGAATCCATTCTAGGCTTTCTAGCCACCTTATCTCCAAGCCAACCTCCAGCAATCATTTTTTATTATGCTAGATTCATAGCAGACAGTATTCATCATCAGTTGACCAAACTACCCACTGAAGGGGTTTTTAGATACTCATCCTACTTGTTTCACTTATTTTTATTCTTTCAAGCTGATAATTTTCCAATTGCATTGCAAAATATGGACTTAGAGGGAAAGCCTATGTCCATTATCTTCTGGACTTCCTTGCTTAGGAAAGAGGGCAGTAACTTCACTTATACATATTTTTCAGACCTTTTCCTGCATCCAGCAATGAACATTTTGTACAAAGCAGAGCAGCCCAGAGTCAATGAAGAAATGAAAAGAATCTTGCAACTATTAGAACAGAATAAAATGGGAGACTGGTTTCTTTATGAAAAGCATACAGAGATCAGAATTTTTGGATCCAAATTATTACCTTATAAGTTGCCAAAATATATGAGCATGAGAATTTTTGCATTGAAGTATTTAAGAAAAATTCTCAATTTTGACTCTATTAACTTCTTAGTTGCCAGGAAAAAGACTCAATTCAAGCTAAAGAATTAGGTTGGTCCTTTCATCATAAACAACAGAAAGGCAGAAAAAGAAATCACAAAGAGACTAGCAGAGTTTAAATTTCAAGAAAGTTTTCCATGGAACTATGACCCTCAAGGGATCCTGAGCAATTTAAGGGTAAAATGTAAACTAACACCCTTCATACATGAGCTTAAGCCAGATATTGAGAAGTTTTCCAATCAAGCAGAATGGGTGGAGAACACACTGATAGATAAAGCTACTAATACAGAGACGGCATGAAAAATGGTTACAACACGAGCCCTCGAAGTTGTAAAGCAGCTAGAGACTTCAGCCAAAAGAAACAGAGAAGAAGGAGCATATACAACAGAAACAACTATAGAAACTAAATTCAAACTGATTTATAATAAAAGGCTTAAATTTAGTTCAGTTGGGAAAGAAAAAGTAATTGATATCGAAGATACAAATGAGCCAGAGGTAAATAATGATGAAGCTACAATGATAGTCAATGAAACTCTTGCAAAGATTGAAAAAGAGAAAACATCAGGTAAAGATGATACTTAAATAATTGAAAAACCACAAAATATGGAGGCCTCTTCCTCACAAATAGTTGAGGAAAAGGATTTAGATATCAAAGAGAAATATAAGTAGATAAAATAGAAGAATGAGGAGATCAAGACTAAGATATATTCTCAATTCCTCAACCAAAAAATAGGGAATCAAAATAGGCTACCGACAACCTTTGATTATTCTACAAACAAGATGATTATGTCATTTTTGCAACCAACTACTTCAACACCAAAGACAGTGGAAGATTATAAAAAGATGGAGTTTGAGGTAGACACTGAAAATTTTCATGAGTTGGACCAAATTGAATTTCATAGACATAGCTCTGAAATGTTGTATTCAACTGTGGTGACAAAGGCAATGAGTGCTACCAAGTTGCAGAATACTATTCTTAATATGCAGGATCAAATGAAATTGGATAAGGCATCTCTATATGCCAAAGATCTAAGGATTAAAGCCTTAGAATATTTAGTTTTATAGGTGGGATGTGATCCCTCAAATATTCAAGCAGCTAAATTGTTGATAAAGAATAAAAATGATTACATTTCAGCTATGAGGAAAAATCTTAAGCTTCCTCAAAGTGAGCATCCACAAACCAAAGAAGCCTTCAAGATCAGGCTGAGAAAGAAGAGATGATGAAGCTCATCCTCAAATTAACTACTCAGATCAAAGAAATGGAAACCCAAATGGATCAGTTTGTCAAAGAGAAGGAGACTGTGAAAAAACTTGACACTCCTATCATTCTTACAGTTATCCCAATGATTACCACAGCATTGGCTTCCACATTAGGAGAGAAGCTAGCACCCAAAGAACCACTGGAAACTGCAGTGCCAGTGCTTTCAGCTACTACTTCAACCACAGACCCTTCTACAACACAGGTTCAACAAACAGATGGAGCAGGTCAAATTGTTAAAGCTATGGAGGAAATGTCATTAAAAACCAATGAAATCAATAGTTTAAAAAATATGATTGAAAGCCTTGAAGCTACAAATAAGACAACACTAATAACTGCTAAAAATCATGAGCAAAAAGCAGTGAGACTTGTAGAACAAATCAAAGGCTTACAAAAAGAATTAACCTTTACTGAGCAGATTTCATACATAAAAAATCATCTATGGACAAATATAATTGAAGCCATTCACACTTAATGGCCTTCAATTCAGGTTGTTTATGAGCAGAGAGATTTATTATTAGCAGCCCAGAAAAAAATTCAAAATACCAAGGATGAATTAACTGATAAGCCAGCTCAAGCTTTAAAACTCATCACATTCCTGAACAGCAAGAACAGAGTATAATTGGAATAATTATACGTATTGGACTGAACAGAAACCATTTTACAGATTAAAAAGGTGGTAACAAATAAAAATTTGATGAACAATCTGGAAGAGAAATGTGAATCAATGATCATTGCCATAACAAAGTTTTTGGCAAAGTACACAAATTTGAGACAAAGAGGTCTGCCAGATATTCATGTTTTCAATGAAAAACTGATGGCCCACGAGGATTACGATAAAAAGATAAGGGAATTTTCCAAGGATCAAGTCAAAAAACCATTACCACAAGGCACTCCCACAGGAAAAGTCCTCCTTCAGCACTTTGAAGATTTGTTCTTTCTACAACATGAGATTAAACATCTCTTTGTGTTCAAGCCCACCTTTGCTAGATACATAGAAGCCGATGAGAATTTCAGGAAGCTAAAGAATGTCAAAATTCTCAATGAAGAACAGTGGCAAACATTTACAGATTTAATGTAACAATGAGAGGTAAAACAGTGAAGAAAATTACCTTGAAAAACAGTAAAAAAGAAAAAGTGAAATGAAAGGACAGTCTGCTGATTTTTACTACAAAAAGAAATATTTTTATAGCAGTAAACAGTGGAAATATCGGTCAAAAGTGTATCAGCATTAAAGAGTATCAGCTAAGGAAACTCAAATGAAGATATTTTCTAGTAGCCAGTAAGCATGACAGCTAATCACTTAAAAAGCTCATTGTTAGATAAATTAGTTCTATTTATTTTGGATAAGAGGACAGCTTGTTGATTTGTTAAGCAGTTGTCCCTCTTATTTTGTAAAGATATTTTCTATTTCCTAAATATATTCCTATATTTCTCCTAGGATATTTGTAATAAAATTTTGTATAAATACTTATACATTGGAAGTATTCAGTGTGGAATAAAATTGTTGGACTTACTACAGAAATTTTGCTGAACATTGGAGGCTATTGTGTGTTGATTTCAAAGTAGCAAACTGGACAAAGCTAAACTGGCATCATAATTCAAGATCCCTGTGATAAGTTGATGAGTGAAGTACTCCCTTCTTGTCATTGTTTTATTCTTTGAGTTTCATGCAATTCATTATATGTTTGTTCTATCTGAATGTGAAACTAGGAATATTACTATAGGATTAGTCTAGTGCTCCCTATTTTTAAATAGTTACCATTTTAATGTTTTCTACTGATTTTCGGTGTTAGGAATCCTTGATTGCTCCTACTCCCGTTTGACCCCTTCCTCCTTCTTCCATTTTCCGAATCAAAGGATCCTTCATTGCCCTTTATCCCAGTCATACCATTTCACCAAAAAACACTTTCCCAAATCTTTGAGGGTTATGTATCTTGCCCTAAATACATTTGTACCTTTTTGGCCTTGACTTCTAGTGCTTCTAGCTAGATTTAGACTCCATAGCCCAATGGAAAAGTTGATTTCTCTCTATTTTACCTCTAAGTGATTTTTTCCCACCAAAACCTTTAAAAACAAAACCAATTGTTCTATCATAACTAGCCTAAAAACATAAATCAAAAACAAAGATAAATCTTAAAGAGAGAGCCCTCTATGAACTTTAGGAAGGCTAGATCCTAGAGTTCCAAGTAGGTTTGTGGTTACCTCTAGTGTTCTTTGACTAAAAACTCAAAATCCCACAACTTAAGAAATTACTAGAGTGATAACATAATGGCGACCATACTAGGGAACTAACCAATCTCCAGTCTTAAATTTAGTCTTAAAGGAAGATCTTTCATTTATATTTTTACTTTAAGATTATTTTTATAGGTTGTGGGTATTCAAAATAGTCATTCTAGCTTCTAGGAAAACCTACTATACCAGGTCTCACTCGGATCCTAAACCTGCAGTTATAGTAGATAACCCAGATCAGATTGGTAAAAAGAAAAAACAAATTGTCAATTTAGAAACTGAAGTACCATTAAGAAAAGCCAATTATTTACCCAAAGAGTTAGTGAGTCTAAATGATATTGATTTTGATTTGAAGTTTGAATATTCATTGTTTAAAACTAAATCTGAAACTGATTTGAAAAATACTATTATAGATCCTATTTTTATTTCATTTCTGAATGCAAAACAGAAAAATATTTCAGCAAGAATAAAATCAAATAAATCTGAATATCAAAGTCAAATTGAAAAGATTAATATTACATTGATTAAAGATATTGATTAAGCTATTGAATTGGCTCATTTGTTGTCTTACATAAAACCTCCAGTTTCTCAGTTGCATACAACAATAATACCAACAAAAGATTCATGTTTATATGTTGTCACTTCATTTATAGATACCACCGCAAGTTCATCTACAAGTCATCTCATTCCTAGATTTCCTTTGCAGCCTAGGATATTAGTTCCTTCATCCATTACATCCACTGCATCCAATACTTTACATCCAGATTTTATAAGCACCAAATATTTATTTCCCAGCAATTCCATTTACATACTAGCTTCTTTTCCCAGCTCTTCAACTACAGTTTTCAATTCTTCAGCTGCCATTTCCAGCACTGCACCTATCATTACTATTATACCTCCCAGTTTAGCAAAGCTTCAAGCCATGGCTACTAGGTATGCTCCCCTTGTCTTACCCCAAAACCTCCATGATATGCCTTAATATTATCAAAAAAATATACCACTGTTTGATGGTCTGTCACAATATACTGCTCAACAACATGTAACTAAAATAACAGATTTCTGTGAAATTTATGAAATTGATTAGTCAGATGTCCAGATGAGGTTATTTTCCCAGAGTTTGACAGGAGAAGTTAAAAAATGGTTCAAAAATTTAATTGCTGGTAGTATAGCTGATTTAGCTGTATTTCATAGAATATTTTTAAATAAATGGGAAAAGAAAAAGAACCCCCTTCAAATTTTGTCTGAGTTTGATGCTATGAAAAAATATCCTACTAAGTCTTTCTAAGACTACTGCACTAGGTACAATAGTGTCTACAATACAATACCTACAAACCTTAAACCTACACCTTACTCTGTTTTGCTCAAATTCCCCGATGGATTTTATACAGATATGGCCTATCAATTAATAGAAAGAGATGCCCAAACCTTAGAACAGATGCAATTGGATGCTGCCAGTGTAGAAATCAATATTTTAGCTAGAAAATCCAGACTTAGAAATGAAAGAAGAGTTACAATTAAAGAAGAAAGTTCAAACTCAGATGTTAAAATGGATGTATTAGCTAAAACTTTAGAAAGGGTGGTAGAAATATTAGATAATATAGATATAAAACCTCAATGGGATAATCAACCTCAGATTAGAAATCCCAATTTCAGAAAAAACAATAATTCTGGAAAAGTTAAAGAAGCAACTCCAAACCAAAACATTAGGCCCCCATTTCAAGAGAACTATGTTGAAAGTTCTCAGAATAATGATGAAGATGAGGATGACATCAATCATCTAATGGGAATAGATGAAAACAACACCATTTTCCTCACTAAGGAAGATCTAGAACTATTTGAGCTTCAACAACTCAAATTAAACTCCAGTGAATCCTTTGACTACAAACAGGGTTATGAATTTTCCATAAATGAAATACACAGTCAGTATAACCTTAGAAACAAGAAAAATAATGAGTCTTCTACTAAAAACAATTCCCAAAATCAAAATAAGAAAAATGTAGAAGCCCCAAAAACAAAAGTTTTGCAAATTCTCCCAAGGGAAAATAAGCAAAATTTCAATCCTTCCAGTCCTAAAAAATCAACAAATCCCAAAATTGTTGATATTACTAATGAAGTAGCTCAATATTTCAAAGATGCACAAAAAGCTAATACGGTTAAAGCTTCTAATTGAGTAAAAACAACGAATTCTGATCCTAAAAATATTTCTACTGATTCTAAATCAGCAAATCCTAGAACAGATAATCCCAAAACACCTGTTGATGATTCTAAGTATGATAAAACTTCTGCTGCCACAAAACTAGTCCCTGAAAGGAAAATTAAAAGTAGCAAAACTCAAGAAACTCAGACTGAGAATGTCAAGACAATTGAAGATAGAAATACAACTGTTGAAAATCAAGAAAAACCAACTCAGGTTACAGTTACTAAATATGAATTAGTTCAAATTAGTAAATCTCAACCTTCATTCAATATTCAGTCTGAAATTGCTAAGTTAAAAATACCTATTCCTTTAACAGAATTGGTTAAAAATGACTTATACAAATCAACCATAACTGAAACTTTGAATATGAATGATGGTGAAGATGCCATTAATTTGAATGATGATCAACCAGAGTTGATTTTTGGCCCTGATGTGAATGGAAAGCATTCAGATGGATCAGTCCCTCATTTCTATATCAATCTTACCATTCATGATTAGATTTTACACAACGCTATGTTAGATTCAAGAGCTTCCCATAACTTAACGCCCAAAGCTATCATGGAAACTCTTAATCTAAAAATAACCAGGCCTTATAAAGATTTGTTTTCATTTGACTCTAGTAAAGTTAAGTGCTTCGGATTAATTGAAGACTTATGTGTTACTTTAGTTCAGTACCCTGGAAAGAGTATGGTAATGGAAATTGTAGTAGTTGACATTCCACCAAAGTATCGTATGCTTCTTTCTCGCTCATGGGGAGGAAAGTTGCAAGGATCTCTACAATTGGACATGAGCTATGCTACTATATTAGTGTTTGGTCAACCCAAAAAGATATATAGGGAAACATTAATGAAATTCATGGTCAGTAGTGTTGAGAGATCCATAAATTACCCCATTTATTGTACACCAACTGACCTTGACTCTTTTATTTTATGTAACTCTGATAATAATGAAATCAAAACTGAACTGATTGATAAAAAGCTAAAACCAAACAATGACAACATATTTCATGAGTCCCTTTGGCACTTAGACTTTGATGATTCTATAAACAAATTAGGAGCAGGAGCAGGAGTATGGATTACAAATATGGAGACTAAACATTCAGAAGGACATGCCTTCAGACTCAACTTCAAATGCACCAACAATATGGCTGAGTATGAGGCACTCATTCTAGGCATCCAAATCATCAGAAACCTAGGAGGAAAAAGAATACTAATCATGGGAAATTCAGAATTAATCATAAAGAAAATAAATGGATACTATTCTTTTTATAATCATTGACTAGCCAAATACAGAGATACAGTGATAGATTTAGCTGAAGACTCATTGGAATGCAAGTTTTCTGCTATACCCAGAAAACAAAATATTCAAGCACATTGTCTGGAAACTTTTGCTAGTACTTGTAACTTACCATTCCAACCAACTCATAGGTACACTGTTGAGGTTAAACATAGACCAATTATCCCAGAAAACCTCAAGTATTGGCAGATTTTCTCTCAGGATGAACAGATTTACCATTTCTTAAATAATGAGGAAGAATTTCAAAATTGTAAAATAGATACAGACTATAATATGGATTCGGATTTTGATTGTGAAATATATAACATAGATGTACATAAATTTAACAAACCAACTGTATTTACTCAATCTGACATAGATAGCTTAGAAAAGGTAGATATTGAGGAAATCATTGAAGAAGAAATTGACATGTTAGATCTAAAAGACAATTTTTTGCCTAAAGTTTTAACCCCTTTGGAAGACCTTTTTGATTCCAATGATGTGCCTAAAAAGCCAAAAATGGAACTAGTTAGGTCTGACATTGAGGAATGTAACATTGGGACAACATTAAAACCAAAAATGATTAAATTGTCTAAATCTTTACCTCCGCAAGAAAAGGAAAAATACATTGATCTTTTAAAAGAATATCAAGATGTGTTTGCTTGGAGTTACGAAGATCTTAAAGCTTATGACACAAACATAATCCAACACAAGATTCCAATAAAAGATGATCAGAAACCATTCAAAAACAATTTGAGGAGAATTAATCATGTTCTATTACCTTTGACATAAAAGGAAGTAAAATGCATGTATGATGCTCAGATCATTGCACCAATTAGATATTCTGATTGGGTTTCAAACTTAGCACCTACCAGAAAGAAAATAGGTGAAATTAGATTATGTGTTGATTTTAGGAATCTCAATAAAGTATCTTTAAAGGAAAATTACCCTTTACCCAAGATGGATCACATATTGAAAAGAGTAGTTGGTTCCTCAAGGATTTCTTTGTTAGATGGTTTTTCAGGATACAACCATATTCTTGTCCAAAAGGAAGATCAAGCTAAAATAGCTTTTACCACTCCTTGGGGCACTTTCATGTATGTAAAAGTTCCCTTTGGTCTGATGAATGCAGAAGAAACCTTTCATAGGGCTATGGACATAGCCTTTGCAAAGGAAATACATGACTTCTTGGTTATTTATTTAGATGATATTACTGTTTTTTCTAAGTCAGATAATGAACACTTGGATCATTTGAGACGAGTCTTTATTAAATGTAGAAAATTTGGTATATCTTTAAATCCCAAGAAAATTCTTTTTGGATTAGAAGAGGGTAAGTTACTAGGACACATAATTTCCAAGGAAGGTATTAGGATAGATCCTGCTAGGATAGAAGCAATTCTGAACATTCATCCACCTAGAAACATCAAAGAGTTACAAGCATTTTTAGGTAAAATTAACTTTTTGAGAAGATTTATTTCAAGCTTAGCTGAAATCATTAGAGAACTGAACAATATGATAAAAAAAGACTCAATTCTAAAATGGATTGTTGAAGCCAAACAATCATTTGAATCCATAAAATAGGCTTTAACTAAAACATCAGTCTTAATCAGTCCATATTTCAAAAAATACTTTATAATTTTTTCTTTTGCATCAGAGCATACCATTGCTGCAGTTTTACTACAGAAGAATGATCAAGGTTTTGAATAGCCTATAGCTTTTTTCAGTAATACCCTTAGAGATGCACCTCTGAAATATAACATAATGGCGAAACAAGCCTTAGCCTTGGTTAAGGCCATAAAATATTTCAAAGTTTACATTCTCTATTCCTACATAATTGCGTATGTCCCTAATTTTGTAGTTAAAGACATTCTTACTCAGGATGGCCCTGATGGAAGAAGAGTTAAGTGGATTGCCACTATCCTAGAATATGAAATAGAAATCAAACCAACAAAACTCATTAAAGGGCAAGGATTAGCCAGATTAATGGCTGAATCTAACTGCAATGCATTAGATATAAATTTTATTGCCTAGATTGATGACCAGGCAGAGATGGCGACTCCAATGATCAGTGAAGCCTTTCTAGATTCACCTTAGTACTCAAATATTATATTTGTACTTACAAACTTACAAGCTCGTCCTAGATTGTCTAGGACTAAAGCTATATTTCTTAAACTTAAAGCAATGAGATTTTGTATTTTAAATAATGTGCTTTTTTGGAAAGAACAAAGTGGGATAGTATTAAACTGTTTACTGAAAGTAGAAGCTGACAAAATTCTTGAAGAATTTCATGCAGGTGAATGTGGAGGACATTTATACTGGAAAATTACTACAGATAAGATCCTTAAAGCTGGTTTTTACTGGCCTACATTATTTGCTAATGTTAAAAATTTTGTTACTTCATGTCATAAATATCAAATTTTTGAAGGAAAAAAGAAATTGTTACCTTTACCCTTAAAGCCTATTTCAACTCAAATGCCATTTCAACAATGGGGTTTAGACTTCATTGAAGAAATTCACCCCCCATCCTCTGGCCAACATAAGTGGATTTTGACTGCCACAGATTACTTTACTTAGTGGATTGAAGCCATTCCTACCAGACAAGCCACTGACACAATCATTATCTCTTTCATAGAAAACAAAATTTTATCTAGATTTGGATGCCCTTAGAAAATAATTATTGATAATGAAACAGTGTTTAAATCTAAGAAAATGATTACCTTCTATCACAAGTACCATATTACCCTAGGCCACTCTACGGCTTATTACCCTCAGGGTAATGGCCTAGTTGAATATTCAAATAAAAAGTCTTGTAAATATCATTAAAAAAATACTTGAAGATAACAAAAAGACTTGGAATAAAAAGTTAGTCTATGCCTTATGGGCAGATAGAATTACTACCAAAAAGTCAATTGGCACTTCCTCTTATCAAATTGTTTATGGGATGAATGCAGTTTTCCCATCATCCTTAAGTGTTCCAGTAATGAAGATCATTCAAGAATCACAAGTGGAAATCAATGATATACAAAGGAGGATAAATCAAACTATTCATATACAACAAACAAGGGAAGAAGTCTACGAGAAATCCCAAGTCATTCATGATAAAATCAAGAAATTTTTTTATAAAATAAGTAAATAAGATGACTTTTACATTGGAGATCAAGTGTTAAAGTGGGATTCTAGGAGAGAGGACAAAGGTAAACATGGAAAGTTTGACTTTCTATGGAAAGGACCTTATGTAATTTATGGATATAGGGGTAACAATGCATTCTTCGTCAAAGATTTGTATGGAACAGATATTCAAGAAGGACCAATTAATGGTAGAATGCTCAAACACTACTATTCCTCTAAATTAACCAATAGTTAGTCCCAGTTAATTTTACATCATTGTACATATCCATTGAAGTTTTTAGATTGGATTGGATATTTTCTTTCCAAAGTTGAAGCCCGAAGAGAAGGCCCTAAGCTTTGAAGAGTAAAATGTCATAAATATGAGTTTTTTTAGAAAACAAAAGACAATTACTGGATCATCATGGTCAAAATTGAAGGCTACTAGTCTTAGAGTTCTTGACATTTCACCAAGAAATGCCATCCCCATGTGAAGCTGTTGTTAGGGTCCTATAAATATAGGATTCATAATTTTGAATTGAATTATGATAGTCTTGTAAAATATGTACATACCTTGCTTTCTGCAAGTTGTTTTCCCATATTTTGAAAAAAATCAAAAAAATCAAAAAAAGGGTAAAAGTACTAAAAGAAAGATCAAAGGACTTAAAAAAATATATATATCCCAAAAGAAAAATATGAGAATAAAACATGAAAGTGTGCAAGTCCAAATGCCAATACCTTTTACTTTTTGCAAATGATTATGGCAGGGTGTCAATAAATTCCATAATCCATGATGAGTTAAATTGTTTTATCTTGACTTGTCATGTTTTCAGTTTCCATGTTTTAGATAGTGAATAAATGTTTGTCAGACAGTTTAATCCTGACAAATCAGTAGATAGGTAAAGAATAAATGACGAGCTCAATAGTTTAATCTGAGCCCTCAGATGAAATAAGGTAGAACTAGATAGTTTATGCTTTCAAAAGAATAAATGTTTCAAGGTTGCAAGCCTAAATGCACCTGCTAAAAGGAAGAAAAAATGTTAAAGTGATGTTGGGTAGGTAGAAAAAAGTGGGAAAAAGCATGTAATATTCATCACCAGACAAAAATCACTAATTTCCCTTCCCTTGTAAGTATTCAATATTCTATATTGCTAGTCAAAAAGGCTCAGAGCATTTTTTACTTTTGTTGAAATCGGACCCAAGGCTTGATGACTGGATAGTGGAAAATGTTGAATTCTTATGATAAAATCCCCTTTACCATTATTTATCCCTCATTCATACATTTAATTCATCTTCATAAGTAAAGAATCCTTCTTACTTAATGAAACCTAAAAACCCATTTAATTAACTTCCTTCATTCATAAAGAATACAAAAACCCTCAAAAAACATTCTATCCTAAGTAATTGGTGAAATGATGAAAAGGTGAGCTTTGCTTTACTTTTATACTTTACTTAGTGAAGTTTAATGTATTTTTGTGTATTCCATCTCCCCTTGTCATATTAACTTTTAACTTATGCTATTAATTCCCTAAAAATACCTTATCCTATCTATATAATTCCCTTTATCTAAAATACCCCCTAAAACCCACTAATATAAAGATTTTAGACCAAAGATATTATCCACATGTTAAATTAAAAACCCAAATAATGCTCCCTTTGGTCTAAAACTAACCTTAATTAAATACCCCACCCCCTATGGTTATTAGACCCTTCAATGGTCTAAAAACTATATAATAAATTAAATAATGAAAATATGGCTTTCCACGCATATCCTATGTATTTGGAAAGGCAAAAACATTGCCCCGCCCATCACATTTTTATCCTAAGTGTTAAAGATAGATTAAGTCTTTTATAAAGGTTCAACCCCCATGCCTTTGAAATACACTTACCAACCTTTCCTCACATCAGCTTTTAACCCAAGGTGCTATCACGATTAAGACTAAGGTTTATTTTCCATTGAAATTAAACTTTTCCTTTGTATCTTATCCCCGTTATGTAAAGCCCCAAGCTTTACATAGGCTAAATCTTAGTTAACCATATAACCCCGCCTCATGCGCCTCCGCCCACATATATAAAACCCTTTTATATATATAAATACCATCATTTAACCCCTTTTTAACCTTATATCATCTCGTATACATAAGCCCCGTTTACACATACTTTAAACCTTTATCCATTGAAAAACAAAAGGTTTAAACACTGGTCCCACCATATTTTTGACCGCACCTTCCTAAGCAAATCATGACCGTTCGCTTCTTTTCTGCAGATTCAACGACACAAGATCGATGTCGCGCTCACAAATTGATCGTCTGCCCAAAGCCCAAATGGACGCGAAATGGGTTGTTTTACCCATTCCGCCTCCTGCAACGTGGCATCCTCTCATAGGATCGCATTCGTTTTAACAAAAACTACTTACCGCCTGAGCTCAACACGAAAACTGCTGACAGTTTCATTTTTTGAAAATCCAAACCGCTCCCGCCAGTGGATTAGACCTGCATTTAATGCATTTTATGATGATTCATATCAAAGTTTAAAACCTTTGATATATCATTTATGATGTTTATTTACGCATTTCAAAATGTAAAAATCTCTGATAAACTGTGTGAGAACCCTTTGTCCCAAATTGTCGATCTATACCCAGAAAAAATAAAATTTGACTACAGATTCCCTATTTGAAGACCAGAAAAGCCATTCTCTGCTCCAGCAAGTCGGACTAGACCTCACATTCGGCCTCGAACCTCTAAAATCCTTTCAAGCATCCAAATACCTGCGATTTAAGGTATTTTCATCAAATTAAAACCCTGAAAAGTCAATTCTAAACCGTCCATAAGTAAAACAATCTTTTAATTAGAAGAAATCACCAGAGAATTTGCCCGAAAACGCCCAAAACAGGCCGAACCCTCGCCAATTTTTCCCAGAAAAATCTGTGTTCGAAAAAACCACTTTTGAAGCCAATCTCCTCAATTTGTGACCTCTGAAGATCAATTTCAAAGACATAAAAGGGTTTGAAGCCTATAGATATCTTAAGAAAACTTTTTTTGCAAACCAATCTATTCAGGAAACCCTCTTTTTCTGTCTTATCCCAGTTTATATCCTCTGACAAAGAAAAACAACTCCTGCAAACAATTTAAGCTTGCAGTAGCTATTCCAAAATGACCAAAAAGCAGATCACAGCTAAACCTGAAGGTTCTAAACCAAACAAGCCTGGAGGATCCAAAACTCCTAAATTTGTAACATCTAAAGCTGTTAAATCTACTCCAGTCCTCACTGCTAAATCCACTGTGTCAGTAAATCCCCTCCAGCCACCTGTAGCTACTATAGAAACCCTTCCATTGAATGATATGGACTACAAGATTGTTGATCCTGTTGTAGAATTCAACCTCTTAGAAATACATAATTGGTGCTACGATAAATACTTGGACAAGGATGAAATGCCTATTTGGGAGACTCATTTGCCCAAATATGTAGTTCCATTGACCCACCCTGGAAAATACCTTATTAGATTATGTCAAAAACATTATGAACCAGACCAAAGGGCCATTTTTAATGCTGACAGAGAAATCCTTTTTACCATCACAACAGAGTCATTAAATCAAATGTTGCAATTACAATCTGATCCTCAATCATTCCCCCTATCTATAGAAGCTTTGACCCAGTTTTACTTAGGCCTGGATTTCCCAAATAGGTTTATGATATTTCAAAACTTTTGGCATTCCCATGTTGACATTCCTAAAATAAACCCTCCTTATTCTACTGCCAATTTTCCTGAAGGGTCTAGACATATTATCTCAATGCTATCTTTTATACTGGGATACTTTACAGATGGATTCACTAATGAATCCATTCTAGGCTTTCTATCCACCTTATCTCCAGGCCAACCTCCAGCAATCATTTTTTATTATGCCAGATTCATAGCAGACAATATTCATCATCAGCTGACCAAACTACCCACTGAAGGGGTTTTTATATACTCATCCTACTTGTTTCACTTATTTTTATTTTTTCAAGCTGATAATTTTCCAATTGCATTGCAAAAGATGGACTTAGAGGGAAAGCCTTTGTCCATTATCTTTTGGGCTTCCTTGCTTAGGAAAGAGGGCAGTAACTTCACTTATACATGTTTTTCATACCTTTTCCTGCATCCAGCAATGAACATTTTGTACAAAGCAGAGCAGCCCGGAGTCAATGAAGAAATGAAAAGAATCATGCAACTATCATAACAGAATAAAATGGGAGACTGGTTTCTTTATGAAAAGCATACAGAGATAAGAATTTTTGGATCCAACTTATTACCTTATAAGTTTCCAAAATATATGAGCATGAGAATTTTTGCATTGGAGTATTTAAGACAAATTCTCAATTCTGAATCTATTAACTTCTTAACTGCCAGGAAAAAGACTCAAGTCAAGCTAAAGAATCAGGTTGGTCCTTTCATCATAAACAACAGAGAGGTAGAAAAAGAAATCACAAAGAGACTAGCAGAGTTTAAATTTCAAGAAAGTTTTCCATGGAACTATGATCCTCAAGGGATCCTGAGAAATTTGAGGGTAAAATGTAAACTAACACCCTTCATACATGAGCTTAAGCCAGAGATTGAGAATTTTTCCAATCAATCAAAATGGTTGGAGAACACGTTGATAGATACAACTACTAATATAGAGATAGCAGGAAAAATGGTTACAACACAAGCCCTCGAAGTTGTAAAGCAGCCAGAGACTTCAGCCAAAAGAAACAGAGAATAAGGAGCATATATAGCAGAAACAACTACAAAACCTAAATTCAAATTGATTTATAATAAAAGGCTTAAATTCAGTTCAGTTGGGAAAGAAAAAGTAATTGATATTGAAGATACAAATGAGCCAGAGGTAACTAATGATGAAGCTACAATGATAGTCAATGAAACTCTTGCAGAGATTGAAAAAGAGCAAACAACAGGTAAAGATGATACTCAAATAATTGAAAAGCCACAAAATATGGAGGTCACTTCCTCACAAACAACTGAGGAAAAGGATTTAGATATCAAAGAGAAATATAAGTAGATAAAACAGAAGAATGAGGAGATCAAGACTGAGATATATTCTCAATTCCTCAACCAAAAACCAGGGAATCAAAATAGGCTACTGACAGCCTTTGATTATGCTACAAGCAAGATGATTATGTCATTTTTGCAACCAACTACTTTAGCACCAAAGACAGTGGCAGATTATAAAAATATGGAGTTTGACGTAGACACTGAAAATGTTCATGAGTTGGACCAAATTGAATTTCATAGACATAGCTCTGAAATGTTGTATTCAACTATGGTGACAAAGGCAATGAGTGCTACCAAGTTGCAGAATATTATTCTTAATATGCAGGATCAAATGAAATTGGATAAGGCATCTCTATATGCCAAAGATCTAAGGATTAAAGCCTTAGAAGATTTAGTTTTACAGGTGGGATGTGATCCCTCAAATATTCAAGCAGCTGAATTGTTTATAAAGAAGAAAAATGATGACATTGCAGCTATGAGGAAACAACTTAAGCTTCCTCAAAGTGAGCATCCACAAACCAAAGAAATCCTTCAAGATAATGCTGAGAAAGAAGAGATGATGAAGCTCATCCTCAAATTAAATTCTCAGATCAAAGAAATGGAAACCCAAATGGATCAGTTTGTCAAAGAGAAGGATATTGTGAAAGAACTTGACACTCCTATCATTACTACGGTTATCCCAATGATTACCATAGTATTGGCTTCCACATTAGGAGAGAAGCTAGCACCCAAAAAACCACTGGCAATTGCAGTGCCAGTGCTTTCAGCTACTACTTCAACCACAGACCCTTCTACAACACAAGTTCAACAAACAGATGGAGCAGGTCAAATTTTTAAAGCTATGGAGGAAATGTCCTTAAAAACCAATGAAATCAATAGTTTAAAAAATATGATTGAAAGCCTTGAAGCTACAAATAAGACAACACTAATAACTGCTAAAAATCATGAGCAAAAATCAGTAAGACTTGTAGAACAAATCAAAGGCTTACAAAAAGAATTAACCTTTACTAAGAAGATTTCATACATAAAAAATCATCTATGGACAAATATAATTGAAGCCGTTCACACTTAATGGCCTTCAATTCAGGTTGTTTATGAGCAGAGAGATTTATTATTAGCAGCCCAGACAGAAATTCAAAATACCAAGGATGAGTTAACTAATAAGCCAGCTCAAGCTTTAAAACTCATCACATTCCTGAACAGCAAGAACAAAGTAGAATTGGAAGAATTACAGGTATTGGACAGAACAGAAACCATTTTACAGATTAAAAAGGTGGTAACAAATAAAAATTTGATGAACAATCTAGAAGAGAAATGTGAATCAATGATCATTGCCATAACAAAGTTTTTGGCAAAGTACACAAATTTGAGACAGAGAGGTCTGCCAGATATTCATGTTTTCAATGAAAAACTGATGGCCCACAAGGATTATGATAAAAAGATAAGGGAATTTTCCAAGGAGCAAGTCAACAAACCATTACCACAAGGCACTCCCAAAGGGAAAGTCCTCCTTTAGCACTTTGAAGATTTGTTCTTTCTACAACATGAGATTAAACATCTCTTTGTGTTCAAGCCCACCTTTGCTAGATACATAGAATCCGATGAGAATTTTAGGAAGCTAAAGAATGTCAAAATTCTCAATGAAGAATAGTGGCAAACATTTACAGATTTAATTTAACAATGAGAGGCAAAACAGTGAAGAAAATTACCTTGAAAACCAGTAAAAAAGAAACCGTGAAATAAAAGGACAGCCTGCTGATTTTTACTGCAAAAAGATATATTTTTATAGCAGTAAACAGTGGAAATATCAGTCAAAAGTGTATCAGCGTTAAAGAGCAGCATTAAAGAGTATCAGATGAAAGAGTATCATCTAAGACAACTCAAATGAAGATATTTTCTAGCAGCCAGCAAGCAAGACAGCTAATCACTTAAAAATCTCCTTGTTAGATAAAGTAGTTCTATTTATTTTCAATAAGAGGACAGCTTGCTGATTTGTTAAGCAGTTGTCCCTCTTATTTTTTAAAGATATTTTCTATTTCCTAAAGATATTCCTAGATTTCTCCTAGGATATTTGTAATAACATTTTGTATAAATACTTCTACATTAGAAGTATTCAGTGTGGAATAAAATTGCTAGAATTACTATAGAATTTTTGCTGAACATTGGAGGCTATTATGTGTTGATTTCGAAGTAGCAAACTAGACAAAGCTAAACTGGCATCATAGTTTAGGATCCCTGTGATAAGCTGATGAGTGAAGTACTCCCTTCTTTTCATTTTTTTCTTTTCTGAGTTTCATGCAATTCATTATATGTTTGTTCTATCTGAATGTGCAACTAGGAATATTACTACAAGATTAGTCTAGTGCTCCCTATTTTTAACTAGTTACCATTTTAATGTTTTCTGCTGATTTCCAGTGTTAGGAATCCTTGATTGCTCCTACTCTCGTTTGACCCCTACCTCCTTCTTCAATTTTCGGGATCAAAGGATCCTTCATTGCCCTTTATCCTGATCATACCATTTCACCAAAAAACACTTTCCCAAATCTCTGAGGGTTATATATCTTGCCCTGAATACATTTGTACCTTTTTGGCCTTGACTTCTAGTGCTGCTAGCTATATTTAGACTCCATAGCCCAATGGAAAAGTTGATTTCTCTCTATTTTACCTCTAAGTGATTTTTTCCCACCAAAACCTTTAAAAACAAAACCAATTGTTCTATCATAACTAGCTTAAAAACATAAATAAATAAAAAAGATAAATCTTAAAGAGAGAGCCCTTTCTGAACTTTAGGAAGGCTAGATCCTAGAGTTCCAAGTAGGTTTGTGGTTACCTCTAGTGTTATTTGACTAAAAACTCAAAATCCCACAACTTAAGAAATTACTAGAGTGATAACAGATCATATCTTTGAAAATATTATGAACCAAGATCTAAAATTTTTACATGAACTTCCTTAGGATTTATTCGCAAATGGGTTTTTTTTTTAGCGTATGAACCTTCGTAGAAAAAAATTTATAGCGAAAATGACACAATGACCTGTTTAAAGCAGCGAAACCCTAGAATCCAAAGCTCTAATACCAAATGTTATGAAACCAACTCCCAAAATATAAGAAAAGATAGATAAACACCTTAGAAATCAACCACTTCAAGGGGGAAACCTCCTTTATATTACATAAATGAACAATTCTTGGATGATACAAATGACAAAACCTCCTTTCTATATATAGGATTCCATGGGGTCACGATATAATCCTAGCCGACCTAACAATAATAATGTAAGGAATAACAATAATAATAGTGGTTTTTTATGGGGCACAATAATAACAATATGGGGGCTACAGGGGTACAACGATAACAATAAGGGGGCTACTCTAACAACAATAAGGGACTACATTAGTAATATAGGGATCTAACAATCTAGTAGGTTATACATGGAGAACCTTGCAATGAAGGAAGTTCAAAATGTTCTTCGAAGGTAGGAGGAAATTAATCAGGAAGCCAACAATGCACTGATAACAAATTCCAACAAGCTAGTTGAGCTTGAGTAAGCCAATTCCTTCCATAATGAAAATATTATGATTCTGCTTCTTCAATAGAAACAACAAGTTAAAGATATTGAGACCAAATATAGTTGGTTCCTTCTCTATTCATCATCTAATGCAAGGATTCCCTCTCCTTAGCCTCTAGCAGTTAGGACTAGATTTGGGGATTATGCCCATCAAATTAGAGAGCCTATGCATAGAGATCAATAAAGAGCTCTTCGTACTAAGGAACATGGACCTCAATATATTTCTTATATATATATTTTTTTATTATGTATTTTTGTGTTATAGGCCAATATGTGAAAAAAATTACCTATAGAAAATCTTGTAATTCCTTTTTGGAAATGTTGTTAGAGGATTTAATAAGATTTTTAGATGTAAGTATATTCCTAATACAATCATAGAACTAGTGAATATGTATCACTACTAGCTTCAACACAACCCTTTTGAATTAATATAAATCACATTCTAGTTTTAAAAGAATACAATCCTTGGTGTGGGGACATTTTATTTTATTTATTAACCCAAAATTTTAGTCCTCATCTCTCCCATGATGATTTATGATGTATTCATCATCAATCCCATGGTATATCCTCCTTTGGGATTATATTTATTGATTAGGGTTTGATATTTTATTAATTTATTGTCTAACTCATGATGAGGTAGAGAAGGTCTTAAATGAAAACCATAGTTATGATTTTTATGGTCACCTTTTTGGTATGGATATCACTTTGAAAATTCCTCATGTAAGTTATTTTTTTCATATTTGTAGTATTAAGGAAATGAAGTGTTAAACTAATTCTTAGTTATATCTACCTCATGTATAAGCCCCACCACCTATGTTTCACCTTCTTGTCATTGCAATTCATTTCTACAAATGGGACATTGATTTCATGGAGTGTAATTTTATTTACAAATGGTTATTGAGTCGAGAGGCTCATTCTACAATCCAGTATGAGGGACATGTGTAAGTATGTCACATCCTCAAAAAAAATAATAAAAATAATTTTCGCTCATGTCTGAAAAACAAAAAAACAAAAATTAAATAACCATATAAATAAATAATTTAAATTCTATTAACAATAAAATTAACTCAGTTTTTGATATTTCGCTTTCACTCTTCAAGTAATAAATATAATACTAAAATGGATTAATTGACGTCTAAATATTTTTTCAATTTGAGATTTGATCCCTCTAGGTTCTTGGTAGATCCGTGGTTAAAATGTGACTGGTTCTACAATCGAGTGTGAAGGCCATGTGTAAGTATGTCCAAACCTCTTAAAAATATATATATATCTCTAAATAGAAAAGCAATGTCTGCTATAATAAAAAGAAAGAAAACATATGCTATGCATTTTTAATTAGTTGTCCATATGACCTAATATCATGTAAATTAATTAGAAGTAAAAAAAAAAAAATATGAGTAAGATGTTTAAACCTTATGCTTTTCAAAAATATTGTAATATTTTATATCAACTTTATATATATCTATATCTAGAAAAAAAAATGCTAAAAGAACATATTTTAATGTCTTAAAGTATCCAATGTGATTTATGAATAAAATATTTTAATATGAATTAATATAAAATGACTCAATACACACGGACGACAACTTTTTGCCAGAATCTAGTAAAAAAAAATTCAAAAAAATCAGATAGTTGGAATGTTTGAATTGCATTTTTGATAGTGGAAATGGATTCAGCAGTATCAAAAACCCTTAGGGCACCCAAAATATTGAAGTTTAACAACTGTAAACAAGATTCTGATAAATCTTTGCCGGATTCTGGGCTATTCTATTGTTTTTTTAGATTGCCGCGTCTATAACATTTAAAAATACAATTTAAACAGTAAAAAATAACAATCTCTTTTTTTGCACTCTAAAATAGGTTTGCAGTAAAAGAAAATTGATCCCTCTCTACTTATTTTAGATTTGTACCTCAAATAAATCTATGCTAATATGATATATAAATATGATAATCATTATTTTAAATGAAATAATACCATTCCAACTTTCATTAATACTATGGCTACTGGCTACTGTAGCTTTTTTTCCCTCCGTGTCATATGTTTGTTCGATGCCCCAAAATAAATAGTTTCTTACAATAACTACCATTTTGAAGATGAAACCTGACGTGAGTGTGTTTAACTATTATATTTTTTTAATTACAAATTAAAATTAGAGAAAAAAGAGTTATTACTTATAATATTTTTTTTTTAAATGTTAAGTTGTGATATTAAAAATTTACCATAAAAAATATACCTATAATATTTATTTTTTAGTTGTTAAATTATGATACAAAGAAAATGAATCCGCAGGAAGGTGGTGTAGAAATCCATGATATGAAAAGAATGTATCATAAGGAGGAAATATTCAAAGTATTTATAAAAAGCAAAGGCAAGTTTCGTAGTTAAGGTCCCTACCTTTGGGATCCTAATGAATAAAATAATTTGCATTAAAAACTTGATTATGTATACTGTACAAGTTTATGACACAATAGAAGCAAATGTTGCTTTCACAATACGCAGTGATATTCTTAAGTCAACTAGGCTAGTCGTTGTACAACTAAAACTTTTTTTTCTTATTTAAATGGAAAAATCACGTGTATGTATCTTCAAAGTATTTATAAAAGTGGGGCAAGGCCAATGAATGGTAATGCAAGAATATCTACTAGTTTAGTAGTGTAAGTGTATGAGTTTCAAAAAATAAGGTATGTACTTGTAATTTTAGTAATGATTTTTCTTTACCGCATAATTTAAGAATTAGGTTTAAAGTACTTATCATAGATAATTATGATAATTTTTTATTGTGACTTTTATAATAGAATATTGCAATTTGTTCCAAAGAACTAAATACATATGTACTCAATTTCATATGGGCAACTTAAATAGAACGAAGTAATCTATTAAGTTTATAAAATCAATAAAAAATGATCTCCCATCAATTCCAACTCTCTAATGTAGGGCCATCAAAAATGTTAGCATTTAAGGAACTATAAATATATCACTTGAAAAAAAATTGAATAAAGTAATAAAAGTGACTTGTCAAGATGTTTTACTTACCCTAATATAGGGCCATCAAAAATGTTAGCATTTAAGGAACTATAAATGTATCATTTGAAGAAAAAAAATGAATAAAGAAATAAAAATGACTTGTCAAGATGTCTTTCTTACCCTTGGAGCTAGGAGTATCTATGTGTAAACTATACTATCCACTATTGTAACATGTATCTATGTTATTTCAAAGTTATACATGTTCCCATGAACTTTTATGCTACCCTATTGGATATTCTCACCTTGACCATGAATACCTAACATAAAACAACTAACCTAGCCTCCCATGTTGTGATATCACTAGAAAGATTGTTTCAAAACTCATTACTTGCCACACATCCAATGAACCAGGTTAATATTAGTAGATTCGATTATGTAAATATTTCTCATAGAGAATAAATAAGTACCCAGATACATAATGTGTATAAAATATGTTTTCTAATATATTTTGTTTCTTTTTTTGTTTCTTTAGACTAAAGGGATGCACCTAATCTTCATTCTAGGTCATTGGTTGTGTGGGGTGGAAAAAGTTGAAATTTTGTTGAAATGAGCAAGTAGATTGGTTCCTCCATCTAGATTTCCTTTGGAATCCATCTTCGACACCATACATCTAAAAAATAATCACCAATCTCTTTATCCCTTTGAATATATCATTGAGATAGATAAGAAATTGTAGGACCATTAGAATAATTAGATATTATAGTCCATGTTATTTCCTTATGTTGGGGATGAAAGTGAATGAGAATGATAAAATCCTTGCTTCTTCATATGGTGTTGAAAATGATACAGGGACTGAAACTAACACTCATCTATACATGATTTTGCACTATTTGGTAGCTTGAACTTTTGCACAATATTGATTGGCTTTTCAAATTAAGAGCGTTTAGGTTGAGGCTATGGATTTTCCTCTTATGGCGAGTTCGACTAAGCAAGGTAGATGTTAGGATCCATTTTTAGGACTAGAGAAGCTTCAATCAACATTTCTTTAATAGAATAGGCATCATAGGATGGAATTAACCCTAGCATAGCCCCTAACACTAGATATGGATATAATAAAGGAAAAGATACACTATAATTTTAAGTACCAATTATTTTTAATTGGAAGCCTCTCATATATTGTGTTAAATTTGATTTTGTTTTATTTTACCTAGTGCTTGTAGTAGAGATAGTATCATCGATGAGAACATAAACATATACATGTATATATCAATATAGAAGTTGGTCCCAAATATAAAGCCAATATCCATGAGATATTGTTAGTTTAATATCCCTTAATTTAAAATATTATAATTTAATCCCCATCATAATGATAGCCATAAATGAATATTCATATTTGGAGGAAGCATCAATGAAACAAGGAAAGGAAAAGGTAAAGGTAGCACTAGAAATCATAGACTTATTCTAGTGGTGATCCACAAACTACAACATAATCATTCTAGATTACTAATTAGGCTTATCTCATAATTATGTATTGGAAAAGATAAAGTAGATTAAGATCAAGAACTATATACAGAAGCTAGAGCAAGAGTCATATGCCTCAAGATAATAGCATGAAACTATAAATAGACTTAGGATAATGGCATAGGAGCCTATGGTGTTGTGTTTGGCACTTTAAATTTTAACAAATTATTTCTTTTCATAGTTCTACATAATTTGTCAAATATTTCTTAACCATGTTTTTTTCCAACCATTTATTATAATTACAAATTTTTGAATATTTTTTATTTCAATTATAAATTTAAGATATTTATGAAATTTCACAACCTATAAGTGAATCGTGTATATGTAGTGGTTAAACCAAATTCAAGGGTTAGCCTTACATCCTTGTAAATAGTCGTAATAGAGAGCGCAAGTACATGATAAACCAGATAGCTCACTTATTTTTTTTCTTGGTTTTGAGCAATCCTCACCCTTACCAACTAAATCACTATATCATGTGGTAAGAAGTTATGATTTTAGTAAACTCGGTTGAGTATTTCACTAGATAAATTGTGTTTTCAAGAACAATACCAAGTCTGGATTTGGAGGTGGGATTTTGGAGTTGCGTTTGCATTGGATGGAGATAATACAGGTCACCACTTCCAGGAAGACAACAGTTCCACACACAGAAGCAATAACGCCAATGTACGCATACTTCCATTTTTGTTCTGCTTTCACCACGTGGAACCCCTCGAAAATATTTATTACACTCGGTATGATAACAGAATACCCAATGAAACGGTGGTATAAGTTCCAATATTTTCGCAACTTGTGGTCTTTCTTTGGTCGTAAAACCAGTGCAGATGCCTGTCAAATAATAGAAACCATTACTGAGAGCACTGAGTTATATGATAATAATAATAATAAAGATCTATGCAAACCTTCATTACCTGCAAAGTCGCCAGACAGAACATTGCAATCGCAATCCCCCCGTGCATTTTATGCACTACATTCCGACTGTATTTTAAGAATTTAAAGCCAGTGGCAAAACCAGATACCCCAAGAATATAACCTGAGGATTCGCAGAAGACATGCATGTAAAACCATGCAGGGTTGGTATATTCAAACTTTCTCGAATACCTAGCAATTATCGCTCCAATAGACATCAATATGCCCCAACCAACAACGTTAATAACCCCGTGCCTCTGTGTTCAATCCAGCCACAACATAACATTATATAACCATGGTCACAATCTAGTATTTCACCAAGTCTAGAAAACTATATATTAAATTCCATATAAATTTTGGACATTGCTCAATAATTTGGCCTTAAATGGCTAGCCATTTAGCTCTGCTAGGGTTAGGATTTTTCAGAAAATTCTCTGAAAAAATAGTGACCTGATTTAGGCTGAATTCATTCGACCAGGTGGTGACATAATCCTTTTGGATACTATCTTTGAGTTAATATTGACTGACCACATGAGTGGTGCTGTATGGAGGAGTGTGAGCTCTTCATATAGAAATGTAGTAGGTGGCTCCCAAAGCCAAATGTAGGTGGCTCTAGCACTTGGGTAGGGAATGGTAATAATTGTGAAAACCTAGTTCTTGGAGCACAATGGCAATCTCATCTCGTCTCAAAGGAAGGTGTTTACCTAAAGCAATAGTTAACTCTAAATTAGTGGTGTCAAATAATTAGTTGGAAGAATATAGTTAACATATGAAAGACCATAACTTTATCTACAAATTTATTGGTATTTAGCTGAAGGAAAGGGATTTGGTGGAATGAATTCAGTTAAAATGGGAGTTCAAAGGCCAAATCGATATGAGATTAAGAGCTAAAGGATTTTTTTATAATGACCTTCTAAAATTTGAAGGACACAACAAGAGTCTTTGAAAATGATCCCTATTTTTTCAATTATAACAGTTTATTTATGAGGTTATGGAAATAATGTTATAATCCAACTAAAGAATAATTCCAGGCAACCATGATTTGGATGAGGCTTTATTCAATGTTGGAATCAGCAACTCCATTGGCACTTTTGTGAAATTTTTTGAGGTTAAAAAGGAACATTGTTATACATATTATGCAAGAATTTGTGTATACATGAATATATCGCAACCCCTCCCATAATCTATTGAAATTTCCTAGTTTGGACTCAATTCTTAGACTGTGAGCATGTCCCTTTCACATGCCGACATTAGCATGAGTATGGTCACCTAATTCGAGACTATTCAATGGTGAAAGAAAAAATACAAAAGAATACTCCACCTGGAGAGGGGGATGGGTTTCAGAAAGTGGTAAATAAAAAAAGAAACCCTAAGAGCCATCCAACCAAAATAGAGACTAAGAATATTCCAGTGAAGAACCAATTCTAGACAATCGTTGGCCAAGAAAAAAATATCATTATGCCAAAGGATCTAATGGTTGTAGAAATAAATGAGGTAGTGCCATAGGGAAAACCTAACCCTAAGTGTAAGACCCTTGAAGCCCCCACTGAGTCCTTAGAGATAAAGGAGTTGGCTGCAAATGTAGAGAATGTGATGGACGCAGGAGAGAACCAGGAAACCAGTAACATGGATGAAAAATTGATGATGGAGATAATTAAAACATGGGCTCACTCGAAGATGGATGAAATACTAGAGAGCTAGAAAAATAATTATTTACGATTGTATCTCCAATTGAGGAAACAAAGACTAGGCAAAAACAATGAGAGTAGGGCATAAAATCTAGAAATGGTGGCTCATCCAAAGAATGAAAAAGGTAATCAACAGATAGTCGTAGAAAACAATAAAAAAGGAAGAAGAACCAACAAGGAATAAATCCAAAATATGGGGGATTTACTTATAAATTCGGACATGTGGTAATGCTTCCGGAGCTCTTCCCCTCCTCTCAACATAATACCCAATGAAGATAATGTTTAGGAACATTAGGGGACTCAATAGAAGAGGAAAACAAAGGCACTTAAGCGATGGAATAGTTAAAGAGAAACTCACAAGAAATCATGGGTCGATGCTGGAAGGGTTGTGAAACTATGGCTTTAGACATAATAGGAAGCGCAAGAGGCCTTTGCATTCTCTAGAACCCACATGAGTTATCCTTCCAAGATTGGATTGCATGCGCTCATATCCATTTCAGAAAATTTCAATACATGGGCACCAAGAAGTTGGTATTTCTAACAATAGTCTATGGGCCACACTATCCCCTTTGTATTGCAAGGGGATAGTTCAATCTTATCAAATCCTTGGAGGAAAAGAAAGGTTACATAAGAATATTGGACCCTAAAGCACATCACTTTAAAGAGCTATTCCATGACTTGAGGGTGACAAATATTAACACTATCTATGGGATGTTGACATCCATGAACAATCGTAGGGGGGGAAGACATCAAGTTACAAGAAGATTGGATTTATTCCTAATTTATGAATCCCTACTAGGTCAAGGTATCTATGTGGAAGCAGAAATTATACCTTGCTCGAGGTCGAATCATTGGCCCATTAGATTGGATTTGGATTAAAAAGTAGCCCCAGGGAATCGACCCTTCAGGTTTGAATTTTTTTTGCTCCAAGATCCAGACTTTCTCACTAAAGCTAAGAATTGGTAGGAATAGATCAATGTGCAGGAGAAGAATGATATGCATGCTTTCTAGTTAAATCTAAAAAAAATTAAATAAAAAAATAAATGACTGGAACAAAAATGAGTTTGGGCACTTTTTTTTTGGATAAATCAACACTTGAAGCATGGATGCAAGAGATTCAATAAAAAAATATCCTAGAAGGGTGGACAGAGGAATTGGTCCTTGAGGAAGGGAAATTGCTACAAAGGTTGGAGGAAAGGCACGAACAAGAGGAAACCAAAGTTTTTTCAGAAGGAAATGATTAAACATGATTGTCATAACAACATATTTTCCCTATCTTCAAGAGGGGTGAGGGGCAGTGACTCTTGCAACAAGAAGAATTGGAACAAGAATTAGTTTCATACTATCAAGATATGCTTACATAATTGGAACCTAATAGGTGGGAAGCAATCAAGCACATTACAACTCATATCTCTAAACTTATCCACCCAGACTATAATGATTCCCTAATGTGTGAAATCTCATTCGCAAAAGTTGAAGAAATAGTTATGAAAATACCCAAAAAAAAAGACCTGTTAGTTTTTGTTAGCATCAACTGGTGTTCTAGTCACAAACTTTGTGGAGAGGCTAAAACACATGAGTTCTCTGAAACCCAAAAAACGTTTATGGAAATTCCACCGAGAGATAGCTCAATTAAATTAATTGACCATCGTTTAAACTTTTCCTAGGTCTAACTTAGGAAAATTGGTTAATTAATAGTAATCAATTGAGAAATGTGTGAATTCTCTAGAAAATCACATGGATCGACTTGGAGATGATCTCAACCATCGATTAAGTTTTAATGGTGGTCGTTGAAGACTCAACTAGAGATTATAAGAGGAGGTCAATGGGTAGATGGAGAAACACATAGAGTGAGCCAATAGTGTGATAGAATGGACAAAGAGGGGCATAGACAATTATTCTGAAGGAGAATTCCAGTTCCAGAGAGTCAGGAGAGGAGGTCGAGTTATTTCTCTAGGCGGCTACATTGGGGAAATGCAGAAGCCTTAGAGAACCAATTCAATTTAGTTGAACTGGAGGTGGATTCAGTTTCCATAGGCCGAGAAATTTTCCAGAATGTCAGGAGGATCATCTCCAAAACAAAAGAAGGCAGAACGACTTGAGTAGTAGTAGTTCCTGGTTGAGCATGTGATAGGTTACGCAGAGGTGACGCATAAGTTTGTGCAAAGGAATTGGACGACTTACATGGAGTTGTCAGTTTGTGTCGAGATTGTTTGGAGAGAAGGTTAATTTCTCTCTATTTATTTTCCAACATTTCTCTCATATATGAATGTCTGTTTGGCATCATTTTATTGTATTCATAATTTCACTGCTACATAATAATAAAAGCCCTCAATTGTTGCACCATTTTTCCCACATTGGGTTTTTCCAGGGACAATTGTCCAAAAATAATGGTGTCATATTTTTTGTATGTGTGCTAGAATTTCTCAGTTTCCAACATTTTTATTTCCACAACATAATTTTATTTGTGAAGAAATTGCAGTGTGAATAACTCATTATTTTGTCGTAAACAAAATATATTGCATAATTAATTTATCAGTTAGAAGAATTATTCCCAGTTGCTGCATTTCAGGAATTTTCACAAGCCCGAGGTTGAGACAAATTCACTGCATACTTTTTCAATGCATTTTGGTCTTTCATTTGTCCAAAATTCCATGCTCTAGTGGAGGAGTTTTGACGCTCTTAATAGGTATGGACTGGATTAAATGCTACATTCTTTACTCTTATCCCAAGCCTAGAGAATATGATAATCCGAGTGGATTCTGACCCATAGCCCTTTGTAATATGATGTATAAAATCATCTCCTATATCATAGTGAACCGTATCAAACCATTGCTTAACAACATTATCTCTCCTAAGCAGACTGGCTTTATAGAAGGTCGTCTAATCTTATATGGGAATCGGGACACTGACTACTCATGAGGTTATCCATTATCTCAAGAAATTCAAAAAAGAAGGCAAGCTCATCAAGATAGATCTCTCCAAATCTTATGATAGGTTGAATTCAAATTATTTTATCCAGGTTCATTTTTCTTTTGGATTTTCTCCCCATTGGATTGCTTGGGTCACATCTCTTATTTCTATTCCTTTTTTCTCCATCTTGTTGAATAGATCTCCTACTGTGACCTTTAATCCCTCTTGTGGTCTAAGACAAGGAGACCCTTTGTCCCCCTTCCTATTCATTTTGTTATTTTAAATTCTAAGTTGATATATCAAAGCAGCAATAGGTCAAGGCATTATCAAAGGCATCCACTAATATGGAAATTACCGACCAATAACCCACCAACATTTTGTGAACAATATTGTGTTTTTTGTTAGCCAATTCTATGGTAAATTCAAGTAATTAAATCTATTTTTTCATATTTTATAAATGCATTAGGGATAGAGATAAATGGAGATAGATCCAACATATATTTTTTCAATACTAGTGGTGTGGTGCAACATCACTTGGTTATACTTTTATAGTTTTAGATCGGCAGTCTTGGACAACCAAATACCTAGGAATCCCTCTAGTGGTGAATTCCTTGAGAGCCTCATGCCAGCAAGAAATTTTATATAGAATAACCAATAAATTAGATAACTAAGCATTTAGAGCCTTAAATCTTGAAGGAAAATTGGTTCTCCTTAAAACTTTCCTCCAAATATTGTCGGTATATCAATTATTTGTTCTAATAGCCCCCAAACTGATGTATAGATCCATCACTTCTAAGTTCAAACATTTTCTTTGGCGTGCGGATAAACATGCTAAGAAATTGGCATTGGTAGATTGGAATAAGCTATGTATTCCCAGCCTAGTTAGGGGATTAGGTCTACAAGACCTTGAAATCTTGACTAAAGTGATTTGGGGGGAGGGGGGAGGGGGGAGGGGGGGTTGTAGTGGATATGGTTACAAGGTAGGGAGGATATATGGAAACAAGTATGGGATATGAAATATAGTCACTCACCCTCTCAAGAAAAAAAATGGTGGTCTACGCTTTTCCCTCTAGGTTCATCAATCTATAATCTGGCTAAAGATAATAAAATTCGAGTTTAAGGCCATGTCTTCTGGGAAATTGAGAATGGCAGAACAACCCTCTTCTAGGAAGAATCCTAGCAACAACTCCCTCATCTAGGAGACCGAGTAAATCTCTGGGAGCTAAAGGAAATCACCAAGGCCTGGGAAAGGATAACAATGATATAATTTTGGAAAATCAATCAAGTTTCTAACTTATGGCGTGAGTGGAAAACAAAGGAAGATTGGCCCGACCATCATGTGTTACACTCATGGACAACTCTATTCCTTCATGAATGCAAAATTCCTATAGTTGAAGACCAATACAAAGTGCATTGGGGGTATCAGGTGAAAGGAATGTTTATGTTCAAAGAAGACTAGATGCTTTGCTAGCAAGGTCCCATTAGGACCTACGTAGAGAACCATTGTGGAGAAAAATTTGGACATACAATTTCTGGCCCAAAGTTGCTCACTTCCTGTGGCTAGTAGGAAAGAGAAAAATTCTTACATCGGATCTATTGACGGGAAAAATTCCCGGCCAATAGTAAGGGGATCTCCCTAGTATAAAGTCCCAACTAGACTCTAGATCGTTTGTGATAGGGATCTCATCCAGGGTGTAGGTTTGACTACCGTTGAATATGCCTTTCTCAGATGGAGGTGAGCCTTGTGGACAAGAGGATGCACATCTACTCGAATGATACAAAACAAATGGTCGATGAGTTCTCCTGTAAATGAAACATTATAAATAGCATAGCGATATTCAAAGCATACAGCCAAAGGAAATGTTGTTAGCAACACATCATTAGGGTCATTCTCATAAAGAAACTTTCTTGAGCATAAAAGAACAGTTCTCTATGGTCGAAACACCCTTCAATTCCTTAAGCATTTTCCGAAATATTGAAGTGATATCAATAACAAAGTCATTAAACATCCCTAAGCAGAACATTCACATACCATTGACACATCCAAAGAGCTTAAACATAAAACTGATATATGAACAGAAAAATGCAGACTAGTCAGTTATAAAAGATAGCAGATACATAAGACATAATATTCATAATGTTAGCACACACGAGTTCTCATCAGATCCAGTAGTGGAGTCAAAACATTGGTTTGTATTCATTCTAAAAATCATGCATTCAATGCAATACAATTATCTCTTCTCCTCTTGGAGTCCCCGAAAAAAGGTGCTTTACATTGTCCCTGGAGGGAGTACTTATAGAAAAAAATGACCTTTGGGTAACATTGTCCTTTCAGCTTCCTGACTATTGGCATGGTCTGTGACCCAAGTGATGTTGTGACCTACGACTGGGCCCTATTTGTGACCTACGACTAGATTATTTTTGTGACCTGTGACCTATATAACTATGCCTTTTCAAGGTAGCAGCCATGTGATGGAAAGGTCTGGGACTTCTACCTATTGTTGTTCCCTGAGATAAGTCAGCCAGACTTGATATTCTGCGGCCACTAGAGTGACCTAAGGTGTGTCCTCCCATAGCCTGTGAAAGCACTCGAGAGCGTCTGGAACCAAAGTGCACTTCTTCACGAAGATTTGATTGGATAGGGAGGCTAGCTTAGTGTAGATCCAGACTTGTGCAATGATGAACTAATCAATATTCTCCTTTGAGGCCGAAAGGTCCTTGGAAACAGCTACTTGCCTAATGGGTTCCAGAAATGCTTGATGTCATGGGTCACTTCCTCCCTTGTCTTCTGTGTGTCCAATGCCCCTAAGGAAGGGATGTAATGTACTCCCATCATGGAATCGATGCCACTGATCAGGTGTTCATAGCCAGACATCACTTTTTCCACATCCTGTACAAGCTTGTTCTTGGATTGTATTTTCATCTGTATTTGTACTTTTTCATTCTGCGTGCAGATCCAATCCTTTTTTGGCAAGGTGTCGGGAGCCTATGGATACCTTTCGGAACATTCAAGCATATTGTCTAGTGTCATAGAGGCTTCCTTTAGTTGTGCAATCTTCTTCTTAGTCTCTGCCTGAGCCTTTAGTAGCGGGGACACCATATGTTTTATAGCGAACATCTCCTCATATACCTACTTCATGGTAGTCTCCAAAGTAACCAACTCCCCTTGAATAGCGGTTGGTAACCCGTTGGCTTGAGTGGTTCTGAATTGGAGCCTTTGATTTTATGCCTCGAGCGCCTCCTTTTCCTTTTCAACTTGAGATGCCTTTTGTTCGGAGGCCTGGAGTCTGTTTTGAAGGGATAAGATCTCCCTGCTCATCCTGCTAAAATTTTCCTCCGTAGCAGTTGCGAAAGTGATTTCTGCGGATGCTATCATGATGGGATTATTCCTAGTATCCAAGACTATGTCCTTCTCTGTGGTCACTGCGAGGGGCTCGGTTGGATTCCGTGCAAGGCACCTTCTCTTCTCCTGCCTGATCTTATGTGTGAACTGGTCATACAATAGTCTTGTCAGGTCTAATACATCATCTTCATGTTCTTCTAGGATTCCAAGTTCTGATAGCGGGAGGTGTACACTCGTCATGGGAGTTGTCGTGGGTACCTCAATATGGGGCAGCTCTATTTGTTCCCCAGTATTCGAGAGTGGTGTCTTACTTCCCTCTGCTTCCTTGGAAGAGCCTTCCTGCGACTTCTGATTTTCTTCTTCCTTTCTTCTCCTCTCAGCCTCTTCTTTATCATGTTCCTCCTTCAACCTACACTCAACCTCTTTCTTTTGTCGTTCTTCTTCTTCCTTCTTTTTGCATTCTTCTTCCTCCTTCTTGCGTTCTTCTTCCTCCTTCTTCTTGCAGGCCTCTTCTGCCTCCTCTTTCTTCCGTTCCTCTTTCTGTTGTTTCTTCTGTTGTTCTTCAACGTACTTCTTTCACTTATCTTCTTCCTGTTGTTGTGCCAAGGTATCTTGAGTCCGTTTGATTGTAGGTTTTAACCCTGAATAGAAATTATCTACACACGAATCTTATAACAGAAAATAAACAATAGCGAGAGCATAAAACATAAAACAGATAAACACAGAGATTTCCCCTGGATCCCAAATCGGGACGACCAGCTTGATTTTTCATTATATTCCTTTTGGTGCTACAACACATATATATACATGTCGAAGCATACATAAACCCTAATCCATTAACCCTGGATTAGAACATAACCGTAGTTCCCTTGACCAGATCTACAAAAATACCAGGGGCCGAAAACCATCGTACCCCAAAACCATGTGCAAAACCATGCACAAAACCATGGGTGCGGACCGCCCACCAGAAATTAAGGACCAAAAAATTTTTATCAGGGCGCTGCCCCGAACCCCGACAAGGGGAGCTATCGCCCCCCCACGCATGATTATTCGTGGAAAGAATATAACACATACCCAACATTCTCCCACTTGTTGTTTTCTTTCCGCAGGGGGCCACAGGAGACCTTAGTTATTAGCCCAATTCTTCAAAGCCCATTGTTTCTCTACACCAAGAGAACTTTTGAGTGCTCACAGACTTTGTCAATGCATCTGCAACATTCTTCAAAGTGTCCACCTTTACCAACAACACCCTTTTAGCCTCAAACATATCTCTAACAAAGTGATATTGAACATCAATGTGCTTTGTCTTTGAATGATAAGCAGGGTTCTTAGCCAAGAAAATTTCACTTTAGCTATCACAGTCTATCCTTATAGCTTGTTGTACCAACCCCATACTTGAAGAGCCTATGCGCAGCAAAAGCTGCTCCCTTTCTTGCATGAGTGGCTGCCATGTATTACACTTACTCTGTAGTTGAAAGAGCCACTACAAGTAATATTTTACTCATCCAGCGGCTACGCCTCGAATAGGCTAAACACATACCCACTTGTAGATCTTCTTTAGTCCCGATCTCTCCCGGCCAGTCACGGATCAACAAAACCACGAATGTCCAACATTATTTCCAATCCTGGTCTTCACTACAGTAGCGTAAGCCATAATCACTAGTGCCACGTAAATATCCCCGAAAACTCGCTTCACTATTTGTCCAGATGCTCCTTCCACAGGTTTGACATAAACACCGCTCAATGCCTCACTTTGCATGTGCAATGTCTGGTCTAGTACAGACCATTGCATACATCAGGCTACCCACTGCACTTTCATATGGAACACGGGACATATCCTCCTCTTCTTCTTATGTCTTGGGACACTGTTCAGTAGACAGCTTTACACCCACAGGAATAGGAACATTCACCGATTTACTATCCTGCATATTGGACCTCTGCAATATAGTCTCGACATACTTCCTCTGGTTTAACCAGAGCTTCCTCTTTGCCCAATCTCTCTTAATTTCCATGCCAAAATATATTTTGCAGCACCAAGATCCTTCATGTCGAATTTGGAGAACATTTGGGTCTTCAAATCTTTGATAATTTCTTTTTCATTGCCAATCAACAACATATCATCCACATACAAGACCAAATAAATAACACGGTCACCAATTAATTTAAAATAAACACAGTGATCCTCCTTGCTTCTGGTGAAGCCAAGTCCCCGTATATAGGTATCAAATTCCTGATACCACATCCTTGGTAATTTGTTTAACCCATATAGAGACTTCTTCAACTTTTGCATGCAGTTCTTTCTTGCCCTTCACCATAAAGCCTTCAGGTTGCTTCATGTAGATCTCTTCTTCTAGATCCCCGTGAAGAAATGTTGTCTTCACATCCATCTGTTCTATCTCAAAATCAAATGCAGCAGCAACAGATAAAAGTAATCTAATAGAAGTAACTTTGGCAACAAGAGAAAAAATATCACCAAAATCAATTCTCGGCACCTGGAAATAACCTTTTATACCAACCGAGCTTTGTATTTCTCCACCTTGCCTTCTACATTCATCTTCTTCTTAAACACCCATTTTCTCCCGATGGGCTTCCTTCCAGCCGGCAACTCCACTAGATCCCATGCCTCATTTTTGTGCAAGGATGCCATTTCATCAACCATGGCCTCCTTACAGAGTTTTCCATCCTCTGAATCTACTGCCTCCCTAACAGTTCTGGGATCGTCATCAATTATAGTTATGGAAAAACCTGAACAGAAAGCAGATGGACTATGCCTTTCTGGTTTCCTTCTTTCCCAAACTGATCTTCTCATAGTTGGAGTTTTTGGCTCTTCCTCTTCTGAATCTTCTTCTACTGTAGAGTCTGATTCATACTCCTTTAGCTCAAACTCTATCTTCTCAGGTTCCTTTGGTATGAATTCATGTTTAACAACATCTTTCACCTCTATAAACACCACATCTCAGCTGTACACAACCTTCCTTGTTTCTAGGTTCCAAAGCTTGTAACCTTTTAAACCATCCTTATACCCAATAAAGATGCGCCTTTCAGATTTATTATGCATCACATCCAAATACCCTTATATGTGAAAGAGAGGGTTTCTTACCAGTCCATACCTCATGTGGAGTCTTCTCCTCCAACATTGATGAAGGTGATATGTTAATTAGATAGCATGCAGTCTCCACTGCCTCTGCCCAGAATTCTTGTCCTAACTTGGTACCACTGAGCATGCTTCTTTCCTTTTCCATCAGTGTTCTGTTCATTCTTTCTGCAACTCCGTTTTGCTGAGGTGTGTATGGAGTAGTATTTTGTTGTGCTATACCACACTCCTTATAGAACTCTTCAAATTCCTTCTTGCAGAACTCTCCACCATTATCTGTCGTCAGTGCCTTTATCTTCTTCTCTGTCTGGTTTTCCACCAGAGCCTTAAATTCTTTAAATCTTTCAAAGACTTTAGATTTCTTCCTCAAGAAATATATCCATGTATTCCTTGAGAAGTCATCTATGAATGAAACATAGTACACAGACTTTCCCAGTGATGGAACTGACACAGGTCCAAACACATCACTGTGCACAAGTTCTAATATCTTGTTCACCCTCTTAGCACCAGAAGGAAAACTCACCCGATTCCGCTTCCCATATACACAATGTTCATAGAAATCGAAATCCAGAGAACAATTAGACATACCTTCTACCATACCATCTCTATGCAGTATCCGAAGGCCCTTCTCTCCAATATGTCCAAGCCTTTGATGCCATAGCATGGTCTTTTCCCCAGAGATAGCTAGACTTTCCGTCCCACTTTCAGGAACCACAGAACTGTTACACCCATCAATAAGAGTGCTACCTTGTAGCTTGTACATGGTTCCAGTCCGAACTCCCTGCATTAATACCAATGCTCCCGAACCATCTTGTAGGCATCTTTCTCGAACACTGTTTTTACACCTGCATCATCCATCTTGCTTACAGAAATCAGATTTCTGGCCAATGTAGGAATATGCAGAACACTAGGAAGTTTTCTAATCCTCCCACCTTGCAGCTTCAGCTTGACCTTTCCACGTCCGACGATTCTGGCCTTCCTATCATCCCCTAGGAAGACATCACCACCATCATATTTCTCATACTCGCAGAACCACTCCCTATGGGGAGTGAAGTGAAAGGATGCACCTGAGTCAATCAACCATGACTCATGATCTACATGTGTATTTGAAGAAGAAGCCAAATACACATCCCCACCTTCATCCAAGGTGGTTTTTGCCTCTGCAGAAGGAGCATCATCAGATCCCTTTCCTTTCTAAAGAGCTTTAGATCTGCAATCCCTTTTGTAGTGCCCTTCCTTTCCGCATTTCCAACATACCTTTACAAACTTCCCAGGATATTTAGATCTCCCTCTAGATTTGGATCTCCCACTTGAAACCTTATTCTTGTTTCTGTTTTGGGACCTTCCTCGTACAGATAAGGCATCTCCATTTTGGCCCTCCATATTTCTCCGTCTCATTTCCTCCGACAACAAGGCTGAGACAATGTCATCAAAATTCAAGATAGTTGTATTGCTACCTATTTCCATAACTAGACTATCCCATGAGTCTAGTAGAGAACACAACAAACTGGTGCACTTATCTTCATCTGAGATTTTAATATCAACAGATGACAGCTGACTTACCACAGTATTGAAGGTGTTCAGATGCTCTGTCACCGAGTCTCCATCCTTCATCCTCAGGTTATACATTTTTTTCCGCAGGAACAACTTATTCACCAGAGACTTAGATTGGTACAAAGTCCCAAGTTTTTCCCACAAATTCTTTGTTGTAGCTTCCGCAGATACATTCAACAATACTGAATCTGAGACACACAACCACATTGTGCTCTTAGCCTTCCGATCCATTTTCTTCTAGTCTTCATCTGACATTGCCGTTGGTTTAGTACCTGGATCTACCACGATCCACTGATCTTTATCCACCAGCAGATCCTCCATCTTGAGCTTACACAACTCAAAACTCTGACCATTAAATTTCTTGATCTCTATATTTCTGCCGTTCTCCATCTTCTTTCACCGTAAGAATCGATCCCGCAGATCTCCCACTGAACAGGGTCTACCTCAGGCTCGAGCAAAAAACCCCTCAGCAGCAAAGGCATCCCCTTGAAGCCGAAACTGCTCTGATACCAAATGTAGGTTTTAACCTTGAACAAAAATTATCTACACATGAATCTTATAACAGAAAATAGCGAGAGCATAAAACATAAAACAGATAAACACAGAGATTTCCCCTAGATCCCAAATCGGGACGACCAGCTTGATTTTTCATTATATTCCTTTTAGTGTTACAACACATATATATACATGTCGAAGCATACATAAACCCTAATCCATTAAACTTGGATTAGAACATAACCGTAGTTCCCTTGACCGGATCTACAAAAATACCAGGGGTTGAAAACCATCGTACCCCAAAACCATGTGCAAAACCATGCACAAAACAATGGGCACAGACCGCCCACCGAAAATTAAGGGCCAAAAAAATTTCGTTGGGGCGCTGCCCCGGACCCTCACAGGGGGGACTATCACCCCCCATGTGTGATTAATCATGGAAAGAATATAACACATACCCAACATTGATTTCTTCCTTTGTCATCTTCTTCTCAGCCTCTTGTTGCGCCTTGGCCTCTTTGTCTCTCTTTTCCTGTTACTCTTTAGAAATACCACTACTTGTAGTATTCTTTGGCCTTTTAGCTTTGGAATATGAAGCTCCTCCTACCGGGTCCTTTATTTTCAGCATGCCAGCCCTCTCTTCTAAATTTTGGTCATCCTAACCTTCTTGATCCCAACTCAGGTCATTTGATTCTTCCAGCGCAGCTTCCTTGTCTTTGTTGTACCAGTTTTTAAATTTTTCCTCAATGGGGCATTCCGTGTGTTGGTACTTCCAATTGGACTTAGCCCATTTTTAGTGTGCAGGGACGATCCTTTCAGGATCATATGATCTATGGGCGAAGGTTACGAAATGAAAACCTTTGATGTCATCTACCTCAGCTTCTACTTCTTTGAAATCCTTAATAGTGTAGGCACCAATAGTAAGCGGGAGGGTAGGCCATGGCTTCTTTTTGCCTTTGTTGAAGACCTTGGAGAATCTGCTCGACATTTGGTAGCACACCTCTTGTAGCAGTAGCTTATCAGTGACATACTTGGGTAGTCCGTGAGGCTCCTTGAATGATCTGAAGACCCTGATAAAGGTACTCTCTGTAATGGGAAACCAGTTGGCCACCTGGGTTATTTTTTCCATAGCCCGCCTGGACATGCAAGGGGCATCTTTACCTAAAAGCTTCCCGTAGAGCACGGAGATGAAATTTTGTGAGATGGATTCAATATCTTACTTGTACCTAGAAGCCTAGAACACATTCAGATCTTTTTGAATGGGCCCACCGTGCTTTGCATCCCAGTTATGTGACCATCCCTCGAAATAGCATCTCACGCATACTGCATCTAAGAGGTAAGAGGCCATGTATAATTCTGACGTGCATCCCTCTTCCGGTGCATGTGTTGTTGATATGTTTACTCTGAGGGCCAACACTACCAGGTAAGCCCACTTGAACCGGTTGTCGTAGGTGGTGATTACATACATGAGTGGGACCCCAGCCCCATTGAAGGTAGTGGCGTCCTGTCGGCCATACATTCTGCACATCATTTCTACCACCAGCTTATAGACCTTCCTAAGGCCATCTGTTTTATACTCCTGATCCTTATTTGCCTCAAACTTCTCCGAGTCCTCCTACCGACCCTTCAAGGTTTCTGGTATTGGTACCTCATGTGTGGCATTGAAGGATTCTTCCTTAGCGGGGAGTGCATAGTACACGTCCGCATATTTCCCAGAAAAGTTGGAAAAATTTTTCCTTGAGTGGTCGCCGATAACCCAGAACTTGGAATCAACTTTTTGGAGGATCCATTCGATGATTTCCATGCATGGGAATATTGTTGGATGAGAACCTACGTAGTGAAGCTTGGACCTTTTAACTTGAATATACACTTTTCGGTCTGTGAGATCTTCTAGGAATTTTGGCTACGTGAATTCCTGATATACTTGGTACCAAGTCATCTTATCTCCTTTTCCAAGGACACCGGTAGTGTCTCCATAGATAGGGGGTGGTGGAGGAGGCATGTCCTCTCCTGATATCTCTATCTCAGGGCTTTTGTTTCTCTTTCGCACTGCTGGAGGCCCCATAGCGCTTGAGGCTGAAGAGATGGAAACACAATTGAGCTCAGCTTCAATATTCCCTGGCATGTTCAAAAACAATCCCACGATAAGACGGATGGCATGATAAAAAAATATGATGGGATTGACTAGACCTCTAGATGATATGACTGCTTGGGCTAGGTCGTTGCGACCCCTGCTGGTCGCTATCTGTAGGATTATGGAGGTTTGCGGCTTGGCGACCCGGCGACCAGGTCGCAAGGTCGCACCTGCGTGAAATATCAGAAAATTTTAACCCTGCGACTTGGTGACCTGCAACTAGGTCGCAAGGTTGCTAGGTCACAAGGTCACGATTTAGGTGAGTAGTCGGTGATCTGTGACCTAGCGAATTCGCGACTTAGCGACCGGGTCGCGAGGTCGCAATGTCGCAAGGTCGCGGGGTCACATGGTCACATTAGGGCTTTCTGGGAGAAATCTAAGCAATCAAGACCCACGGGGAACAAGGTGAAAGAAAGGAAAAAACTCCAAGGGAGATGGGAAAATCAGATTTAAGGGCCCTCTCGGAAAGCCAAGAAGGGGTGTCTATAGCAAACTGAGGCAAGGCAAGGCTCAGAAGAGGAGGCAAAGAGAATTAAGCATAAGTGAGCTGAAAAACCCTAGTTGGAGAGCTGGTGAGGATTTGGGTTGCAAAGGAATGGGGCCAAGGGGAATTAAAAGGCTAGGGTATGGGGCAAGTAAGGCAACATCTAAGAAAAATAGGAAACAGTAGGATGATTAGGTAACTTACCCGAAAAAAAACGCGCTCTAGTTGGCTTTGTCAGAGGCTTTGTTTGCTCCGTTGCATAGGCTAAATGCGACCTACGGGACCCTTTTATTTATAAATGGGTTGCACATGTGGTCATTTAATGCAGGTCGCTAAGTCGCAACTCGGGGTGGGTTGAGCAAGGATGCGACCTCACGACCTGGAGGTCGCTAGGTCGCTAGGTTGCGCAGTCGCAAATGTAAATATTTTCAGCAAGGATGCGACCATGTGACCTTGCGACCTAGAGGTCGCAAGGTCGCTAGGTCGCATAGTCACAATATGTGCATTTTTATAGACCTTGCGACCTTACGACCTCGCGACCTGGAGGTTGCAAGGTCGCTAGGTCGCTTAGTCACAAATGTGTAATTTTGATCATGTTTGCGACTTTTCTATCCTGCGACTAGTCTCAAAGAAAACCGTGTCATGAACTTAGCTTTGAAGGCATATGCTTTGAAAGGGACTTTCTCAAGATTCATGGTTGAGGGCACATCGGGCTTATCTTCATCAAAGAGATCAGGGGCTCTGAAATTCAAAAAGGGGACTAAATTTTGGAGGGTGTTGTAGCAGCTACAATAGGACCGTATAAGAAAAAAAGGATTTCATGGTCCTTCCTTATGCTATCTCTACAAGGAAAAAGAATAAAACATTAAACTAATTCCCCTTCGTATACTCCATTTGGTCACTCTATTAGGTCTGTTCGGCCATCTAGATCACAACCTCATTAAACTGGTTGAATCTTTAGAGCATTGAAGATTCAATTTGTTCAATAAACTAGTGGTTAACATCACTTGGGTTTTAGTTGGGGACTTTGTACATTGGCAAATGTGGAAACAATGCAACAAAAGGATCTTTCAAAATAAGCAAGAATCCACTGATACAGTAAACCAAATCATCAAGAGAAATATTAGAGAAACAATCTTTCGTGTTCATGGTCCCCAAATGATTAGAAAGTTAACCATAAAAAAATGAAATCTTGAACAATTTAGACATTTCACAAGCCATGATCTCTTCAATTATGCCCAAGTCATCGGTCCCCTAGAGATATTCACCCTCCCGTTTCACTCCCCCAACCCTAAGTTTCATTAAATTGAAGCTTAACGACGCTTCCAAAGACAATCTTAGATCAATAGGATATGGTGGAATTTTTAGAGATTGGAACAAGAATACATTCTCTAATGTTTGTTGAGAATTGTGGCACAACCAGCAACAATGTAGCTGAATTTATAGCATTAGAAAGGGGATACTCTAAACTGCATGGGACTCCTAACTAGCTATTTCAAATGCTTAGAAAATAATATTTGGGGATCTAGTATCCAAACTAGCCGAGAGTAGGCAGCTCGAACACCTTACGTCTCACATCAGGACCCTGATTCTCTCTGCATCAGGGGTGGTTTGGCCTGCCACCTCATGCACGAAGCAAGCAAGTTCCTAATCAAGGAGGTCGAGTAGCTAACGAATCGGGGATTGGATTCGAAATTTCTTGAACAGAACAAAAGTTGATATTCAAGGCAAGTCAATGGATTACTTTAGTTCTACTTCCATAGTTATGTGGAAGGAACATTAAGGATTTGAAGACAATTGAGGTGACTGCTGGGTTGATAGCTGCAATTGAAGACGAGGTGGTTTCTTTGGCCAGAGTCGTTCGTTTAGTCTGGGCTCTGTGGTAATTTATTGGTTGGGGAAGGGAACTAGTTGGAATAATCCGAGCATGGGACACCTTTTACTTTGGAACTTGGCTATTTGCCTTGGTCCGGCTAGCCCGTAGCCCATTGGCTAGACTACAAGCTATCCTCTGTGCAAACAGGGGCTCTTATGCCCTACTTCATCCTAGTTCATCTCAGTCATTTGTCAACCTCGGTGGATTCTAGATCAATGGAATTCTGAAATTTCCAGGGGAGAAATTTATATAAGTCTGCAACAATTTTATTTGCTTTTGAGGAGCAGGGGTTTGTTTGGAAATCGTGGTGCTGACTGATAGGTTGTTTCTGGTATTGTGTTGATTCTCTGTCTGCACAGATTAAAATGCCACGTCCACACATGCATGGCCGCCAGGACGCTGGAGGTCGTGGCCAGCAAATCTGGTCCCCGAGCAGAGATGCAGGTTCAAGAAGCAGTGGTTGCCTAGCACTCTGCAATTAAGTAGGAGGATGGAGATTTGGGCAATCAATATTTTTGGAGTTATAGTTTTATTAATGCATTGGAGAGTCTTATATGTTAATTTTTATATTTTGTACTTTTCTAAGCCAAGGGTTGGCATAGCAATAATGGAGTTATAGCTCAAGAAATATTGATAGTTCAGATTCAGAGGTTAAAGAGACAGGTTCATCAAGGAAGACCGCATTTTTCTGACTTACAATTAATAGATGAATAGATGAGATTGCTCATTTTGATCTTGGCCACACGAGGAGGAACCAGTACATTCATGCCATCACTCTCCATTGACACTTAAAAACTCCTTTGGATTTTGTACTTAGCTAAATCCAAAGGTTGGCATATATTTCCCTACTACATTAATGGAGCTATAGCTCAAGAAATATTGATAGCCCAGATTCAGAGGTTAGAGAAACATGTGATGAAGAAGCTCTGACAATATTTGTTAGTTAGAAATGGATAAGTTGTTAGTGAAAGCTCCGACAGCTGGTAAGAGAATGCAAACATGGAAACAGGTGTGGTAAATTTGGTAATGAAAGGTGGCATCTTGTTGGCAGGCTACTCACTGGCTTCCGAACCCTAGTCACACTAAAAGAAGAAGGAACCAGTACATTCATGCCATCGCTCTTCATTGACACTTGAAAACTCTGTTGGGTTGTGCGTTAAAAAAAAAACACATAAAAACAAAAACAACATCATCTCCTTCCTAAATGACATTCAACGAAATCAGTGAAAAACACAAACAAATCTAGAGAAATTGAAAACTCTAATAACTGACATAGAAAAACACATACAATGTAAGTTCAACCACTCAATCCTTTAGAGATGAATGAGATTCACAGGACTCAGTGACATCATACAATGTGATTTCAATCACTCAATCCCTTTAGGATGAATAGGATGCACAAGACTCAGCCCTAGTGACATCATCGGACTCATGATTTGGAAACTATGATGCAGGTTTCTGTCAACAGTTTACTTTCAAGTTGCGTAGTGAGGTCGGTATTTTTTTTCTTTAATAGCTTAAGTATATAACTTTACTTTTAAAGGGAATACAATCAACTCACCAAAAATAATGACATTGCTCAGGGAAAGCTTTTCCATTACAAAGAGTCATGGGCATGTGGTTATGGTAAGAAACAGATATAGAACTATAAGTTGAAAATAATTAATATTATTTTATATTAATGGAGAAATGGTTACACAAGTTGTAACGTATCTCCTTAGTTTAGGATTAGTTCCTACAATTTAGGAGTTTGTTTGCAACTTCCTAATTCCTAGTGATGTACTTAATGATGTAATATCTCATTCATGAATGTAGAGTAAACTCAGAGTGTTCTCTCTGTTTGAGTGCAGTCTCCAGGTGCAGTACTCACCTGTGAGCTGCAACTCCTTCTTTTTCAATTCAGTGTGATTTTTATCTTGGTATCGGAGCACAGAGTAGGGGCAGCCTTAATTTTTTTTTTTAGGATGCATCATTGATTACAGAACCGTAGTGGCGGAGGAGCTTACAGAATTTTTTCGTAGATTCAGGTGGACTGCAGTAACACCTGAAACACAGGTCTCAGATGACTGATCATCTTTGAGTGGGAAAAAGGATTGGCGCGGTTTTTTCGCTAACAGTCACGCCATTGGCGCGGGTTTGAGGGAGATAAACACGCCAACACGCCAAAATACGCTATTGGCGTGAAATTACACGCAAAATTCACACCAAGGTTGGGACTCGCACGCATTTTGATTTGGGCGCGAATTTTTCGCATCAAAGAAGCGCCAGCCTCTTTCTCTTTGGGAAGGTCTGCAATTTTTTGCAGATCGGCCCTGCCCGGTGGTGGCACATTGAAGTTCTGAATTCGCCCAGTGGTGGCAGGTCGGACTTGCCCGGTGGTGGCGCATTGAAGTTCTTGATTTGCTCGGTGGCAGCAGATCAGACTTGCCCGGTGGTGGCGCATTGAAGTTCCTGATTTGCTCAGTGGCAGCAGATCGGACTTGCCCGGTGGTGGCGCATTGAATTTCCTGATTTTCTCGGTGGCAGCAGATCGGACTTGCCCAGTGGTGGCGCATTGAAGTTCCTGATTTTCTCGGTGGCAGCAGATCAAACTTGCCCGGTGGTGGCACATTGAAGGTACAAATTTTTTTTGGAAAACAGTGGTCAGGATCTGGTATGTGGTGATTTTTTTTTAGTGTGTCCTGCAATTATTCAGTTGGGTAGAATTATTCATCAGAGGATCAGGAATTTTATCAGTCCAATATGAATAACAGTATAGAATCGTATCTCCGCGAGTCTGGAAAACTCGATAGATTGAATTTCTCCAACTGGAAATTCAAGATACAGACTTTACTTGAAAGTGCAAATTTGTGGTCGATCGTTACAGGAAGTGAGCTGAGACCAGGATTAGCTACACAAGAACAAGACTGGGATAAAAGGGAGACAAAAGCAAAGGTCATATTAAAGATGTCCGTCAAGGACAATATTATCCCGCATATTAGAGACTGTAAATCGGCCACTGACATTTGGACGATGATTAAAACCCTATACCAGACGCAGAATACAAACCATGTCTTGTCACTTAAAGGCAAGCTATTTGCAATGAAGATGGAGGAGAATGAGTCCGCTGTTGGATTCATTGCGAGAGTCAAAGACTTGAAGGACAGATTAGGAGATATCGGAGAGAAAGTTTCCGATTCGGATCTGGTCACGATCACATTGAACAGAATGATAGATGAATACCAGATGTTCATCACTGGACTGGCAGCAAGGGAGAAAGCCCCTGCGTTTGAAGAACTAACAGGGATTCTGCTACAGGAAGAAGAGCGACGACAAAATTTGAAATCGCAGAGCAATGACCTTGCTCTGATGGCGAAAAGGAGACAGTATAGAGGGAAGTAGCCACAGCAGCAACATCAACCACAACAGCAGCAGAGAGGAGCCAACACAATTCAGAAGAGACCATTTAAAGGTATGTCTGCTAATAATTTTCCCAGCAAGAAATGTTTTTACTGTGGAAAACCTGGTCATGAGATTAAAGATTGTTATAAGAGGCAGGCAGACGAAGTAAGAAACAAACAGAGAAAGCACAAAGGTTACTTCGTTGAGGAAGATGAGGATCAGAGCCATGAACTTCGACTATTCACAGCTGATTGTGCTCTTTCAGCTTCAAAGGGAGATGAGGACGACATATGGTATGTTGACTCTGGTGCATCCTCACATATGACAGGTAAGAAGGACTGGTTTGAATGTCTTGAAGAAACTTCATGTGGGTCGAAAATTTATTTAGGGGATGATAGTGGATATGAGATCAAAGGATATGGTGACATTCCGGTAAAGTTACCTAGTGGTGACATTAGACGTCTTAAAAATGTATTGTATGTGCCCGGAATTAAGAAAAATTTGGTCTCTGTCTCAATGATTATTGATCAGGACATGCAAGTTCAATTATTTAAGACTAACTGTGTCATAAAGGATAGCCAGATGGAAACAGTTGCAACAGGAGTGCGCATGGGGAGCTTGTATAGATTAGACGTGAAAAGTGTGACAAAGCAAGCAATGGTTGCAACTGGATCGACAGCTGAAGATCTCTGGCATCAGAGATTTGGCCATCTTAATCTGCAAGACCTCATCTTACTTCAGAGAAAAGGTATGGTTGATGGACTCCCTATTTTCCATAATGTTAAGTTGGATTGTGATGGATGTGCATTAGGGAAAATTCATAGAGAATAGTTCCCATTGCATGTTAATGGAAACGAAAGAGATATCTTAGAACTGGTGCATACAGATATATGCGGACCTATGCAGACTAGGTCACTAGGAGGTGCATATTATTTTCTCTTATTTACAGATGATTGCACTAGGTTCTCATGGATATACTTTCTAAGTAAAAAGAATCAGACCTTTCAGTATTTTAAAGAGTTTAAATCTATGGTAGAAAACCAGACAGGAAAAAGCATAAAAATTCTCCGCTCAGATCAAGGGGGAGAATACAGGTTGGGAGAATTCATGAAGTTCTGCAAGCAGCATGGGATTATTCAACAATTCACAGTGCCCCACACTCCTCATCAGAATGGAGTGGCAGAACGAAAGAACAGAACTCTTGTGGAGTGCGCAAGGAGCATGCTTCAAGGTAAGGGTCTTTCAAATGGTTTTTGGGCAGAAGCTATTAACACTGCTGTCTATTTAAAGAATAGGAGTCCTACTAGATGTCTAGGCTTCAAAACCCCTTTTGAAGCATTGTTTGGATTCAAACCAACAGTGATTCATTTAAGAATATTTGGGTCAAAAGCTTAGGCTCATATACCTAAGGCAGATAGGAAGAAGTTAGATCCAAAAGCCTTGAAATGTATCTTTGTTGGATATGGCACTGAGTTCAAGGCATATAAGTTATTTAATCCTGTGACTCATAAGGTTTTTGCAAGCAGAGATGTCATATTTCATGAACAGGTTGAAGAAGGTAAGGATGACTGTAACAGTGATTGGCACATTCCATTGCTAATGGAAGAAAACAGTGAGGATGATGAAGAACAGGATCAGAAACAAGAAGAAGAAGTAACAGGTAATGTAATGAATGATGCAAGCTCAGAGAAGGCTGAAATAGACAGATTTGAGGTAAGCCCCCTACCAAGGAGATCAAGTAGGAAGACTCAATTACCATCCAGATTGAAAGACTATGCATTAATGACAAACATTTTAAACATTGTAGAACCTGCAAATTATGAAGAAGCAAGTAAATATGATGCATGGAGAGCTGCAATGCATGAGGAAATAGAATCAAACAAAAACCATACTTGGGATTTGGTTGAATTTCCTGAAGGTAAAACCCCCATAGGATGCAAATAGCTGTACAAACCTAAAATAAATGCAGATGGGAGTATAGAAAAACTTAAAGCTAGACTGGTAGCAAAGGGTTACTCACAGCAAGAGGGAATAGATTTCAATGACACCTTTGCTCCTGTAGCCAAATTAAACACCATTAGAATGCTAATTTCCTTAGCAAAAAAACATAAATGGCAGCTACACCAGCTAGATGTTAAGTCTGCATTTCTGAATGGTGACTTGAAAGAAGAAATTTATTTAGTTCAGCCTGAAGGTTTTGTGAAAAAGGGGCAGGAACATCTTGTTTGTAAATTGAGAAAGGCACTTTATGGTTTAAAACAAGCACCCAGGTCATGGTATGAGAAGATTGACTCATTTTTTGTACAGCATGGCTTTCATAGGAGCTTGAATGATCCAAATCTGTATACCAAGTTTAATAAACAGAGGCAAATTATTTTGATTTCTTTGTATGTAGATGATATGATCATAACAGGGGATGCTAACAATCTGATCAAAGAAATCAAACAGCAGATGTCACAAGTATTTGAGATGAAAGATCTCGGAAATCTACATTACTGCTTGGGATTGGAGGTATGGAGAGATTCTGGACAAACTTTTCTTACTCAAGGGAAGTATGCCAGAAGCTTGCTGGAAAAGTTCAGAATGGAGCAGTGTAGATCAGCAGCAACACCATTGCAGCAGAACTTAAAGTTGAGAAGTGATGATGGTACTAAAGCGGTGGATGCCACTATGTATAGATAGCTAGTTGGCAGTTTGATATATCTTACTACAACTAGACCAGATTTGGCATACTCTGTTAGTACATTGAGCCAGTTCATGTCAAAACCACTCGAAAGTCACTGGATCGCAGCAAAAAGTGTGTTGAGGTATCTTAGTGGTACTAGTAATTATGGTATTTTGTACACTGACACTTCTGATGTTACTCTAGCAGGTTTTTCAGATTCAGATTGGGCAAGTAACTTGGATGATCGAAGGTCTATCACAGGTTACGCTTTCAGCATTGGATCCGGGGTCATAGCATGGAGCAGCAAAAAGCAAAGTACTGTAGCCTTATCTTCATGTGAAGCTGAGTACCAAGCATTGTGTGCAGCCACATGTGAAGCTATATGGTTGAGAAGACTTCTCAACGATGCAGGAGAAGAACAGAAAGAATCAACTATTATCAAAACTGACAACCAGAGTACCATCAAGCTTGCATACAATCCAGTCTTTCATAAAAATACCAAGCACATCGACACTCAGTTCCATTTTGTTCGAGAGAAACTACAGTCAAAAGAGATATTTGTTGAATATTGTAAAACTAGTGACAATATGGCTGATATATTTACTAAGCCTCTTGGGCGTGTAAAGTTTGAATTGTTTAGAAGGATGCTAGGAGTTCAGGATAATCCTTTCTCCATTAAGGGTGGGAGTTGAAAATAATTAATATTATTTTATATTAATGGAGAAATGGTTACACAAGTTGTAACGTATCTCCTTAGTTTAGGATTAGTTCCTACAATTTAGGAGTTTGTTTGCAACTTCCTAATTCCTAGTGATGTACTTAATGGTGTAATGCCTCATTCATGAATGTAGAGTAAACTCAGAGTGTTCTCTCTGTTTGAGTGCAGTCTCCAGGTGCAGTACTCACCTGTGAGCTACAACTCCTTCTTTTTCAATTCAGTGTGATTTTTATCTCTATATATATCGGTAAATTTTCTAACAAAGGGAGAAAAAAAAATAAGGGTCCTGTGAACTTTCTAGGAGACAACACACCATTCAAAACATGAAATCACAGAAAGAAAATAGGGTCCTGTGAACTTTCCAGGAGACAACACACCATTCAAAACATGAAATCACAGAAGGCAAATGTAGTTGTAGTGTAATATAAAACTTACATTTTTCATTGTAGAACGGCTAGAGGAGTCTCCAGTATCTGTCAAAGCATGCCAAAACAATAGCAGCACCACCACAACGCTTAGTAACACAGAATAATGAGCCATGATTGAAAGTTTCACTCAAAATTCTAAGCAGCGGCACAACCCACACAAAAAATTCTCCGTTGCTCAAATAACTTAAAAATTGGCTCTGTATAAATTCAACTTCCTTAGTCCTTATATAAAGAGACACTACCTCGCATTTCCAGGTCAAATAAATTTATATTAATTATAAATCTAAACTATTAAACCAAAGTATACAAATATTCAACGATAATAAAATAATAACAATTACATACCAAATGGATAATGAAGAGACTTCTCTTCCATTAAGACACTCAGCGAAACAAGATAATGAAGAGATTTCTATTCCATTAAGAGTCTGAATGCAACCAGAGATGGAAAACAAAATCTAATAAAGTAATAAGGGGATAACATCCAAAAGAGATACCTATTTCATTTGAAACTTGACTTTAAATGCTACATGGTATTATAATAAAGCACTCCATGTATTATAATAAAGCACTCAATGAATAAGGAGGCCATTTACATCCATCTTTAAAACGATATGTTATATATATATATGGATGTAATAAAGTATAATAAAATATAATATATATAATACAGTTTAATAAAATATTAGGTATAAATTATATTAGAGAATATTTTAATATAGTCATTTATTGCATTTTTCATGTTATATGACAAGTATAATAAAAATATAATTTGAGGTGTTCATTTCGATTTCTAATTATTGTTAATTTGGAAAAATTAGTATTTTAAAGCAATATCAAAACTCAAATACAAATCTATAATAAAAGATGGCCAAACCAATAAGTTATAGAGCTCTATTAATGTCTTTAAGACCATCTATTATGGATGACTTGGACTCTAATTGGATTCATGAACACATTACACTCATTCACAATGTATTCTATATATGGAACTTTTGGCATCTAGAACAAGCACTTCTCTAATACGGCATATAACTTGTGTGGTCATATAGTGCTAGTTGAGTGTGCTTCAAATGAACTTCACAAGTTTTACTAGAGATGAGAATGTTATTTATATACCACAAAAAATGTGCATGGTCACCAAGTATTGTCCATCATCCCCATAAATGTTGCTAACGCATTACTCAAGATGAAAGGCATCACGAACCACTTGAAGATATCTTCTATAGACTTGAATGTTGTCTTCCACACATTAGTTAGCTTGATTAACACTTGATAATAGCCTAAATTAACATTAATATTACCAAAAAACTTGGTTTCTTTGAGTTGATTGAGCAAACCATCAATCTCGAGGATGGGGTATGAGTTCTTGATTGTGATTTTATTCAAGCCTTTATAGTCAATATAGAGTTTCCATGTCTCATCCTTCTTTCTAAAAAGTGAAATAGGGCTCCCATAGGGTGATGATCTTAGTTGAATGTGGCCTTTCTATAACAACTTTAAATATAGCATTTAATCTCTTCATTCTCCATAAGAAAGCATCAACATACAAGGCCATTGTTAAAGTGGCACTTTCAAATAAATTGCATGTTTTACTTGACTATGCAAAGGCACTTGTTTAGTGAGGTGGAGATGTTTATATATTCGCCCACCAATTGATCTATCCATCTCTTATGCATAGATAGACCCTTTATATAGGCCTTTATAGTCAAGTGATTTTCTTTATTCTATTGACCAGACCATGAAGATGACAAATCTTCCTATTTGAGAGATTACCTTCCTCCTATTTTAGTAGTTATCAAAAATACTGTGTTGTCAAGTCTACCTTTAGTGTTCTATAAAGTTTATCTCCTAAAGTGAAAATATAGACACCACCAGGCTTAGACTAGTAAACAACATGCCACCTCCATATATATGGTTGTACTAAAAGAACATCATAGACTTCAAGTCAAGCTACATCATAGAGTGCTTCATCTTTGAAGGGCTTGATGTCATATTGTGGGTGGAGTTGTTGATTTATGTGATTTATCATCCTTGGCTTAGCCAACTAATGAGGTGTGGGATTGTTGATAGTCTCATCTTATTGAAATTATATGTTGATATTGAGTTCTTCTAGCTTTATTATCAACAATGAAATGTAGTGGTGTCCCCTTCACCTACGGCTCCTAGTGGAAGAGATGTTCATCTTCCTTTGGCTATTCTAGTTCCTATAGTTGGGCCTTTGAGGTGGTGATAGTGATACTACCATTCATTTCAATTACCCCTCCACCCACCCCAACCCCCCCCCCCCAATCCATAGAATTATATGGTGTTGGAGAACATATAAAGTTTGAGGCATTCAACAACCAATAATGACTACCCGGGGTGACATTCTTTATTTTTGTAAGTTCAACATTGGTGAGGCCACATCATGGTCATGTCCAATAATAACACCTGAATAGGGAGGGGAATTGAACCGGTGACTTAAAATCTAGGAGTACCTTAATAATTCACCCGATCACCATCTATCGAAGACCCCGTGGAATACCTAGGGTGAAATTCATTATTATTGTGTCAATTATTTTTGTGGTGGTTATGCCACTTTCTCATGTTCTTCTTGAAATTCCCATTCTTCTTCTTTGCACGAACTTTCACTAGTTCTCTTTAATTTATATTTTTCTATAATACTTAAGGGTTTCCTTTACTTTCTTTGTGTTACGGCTAATTTCATAACACAAACTCTTTATTTTACCCTTCTATTGAAATGTTCACTCAATATTGATGGTACAATGGAAGAAATTCTTAATGAAGTGATGTTAAAAAGTTAGAACCATTTTTCTTTAGATGCATCTGTGTAGGCCACTACAATTATTCAAAACTAGGCATTGTTAATTGTCTTGAATATTTAGTTTTATATGCATGGTGTGAATGCATTGGTGCAATTGGACATAATTTGGTCTTTACCTCGACACAAGGTTGTCTATCTTTTGTAGTATTTTTCATAATTTTCAATAGGTAAATATTTCTCCATAAGGGAATCAAAATATCCCCCCATATAAGTTTTCTAGAATACAATTCAAAATCATTTCTCTCATTTCGCAGATAGTTAGTTTCCCAACAATATCTAATGTAGTGAAGAACCATTAGGAGCGAAAAAGTACTTTCTAATAGTTGGAAAGCTTGTCAACAAAGAAAAAACCCTCTCCAAAGCTTCCATATATATATTTCCTTCAAATAGAGGGATATCAAAATTAATTAGTATTGTGAATGGCTTTGTTCCTCGAAAGTGAATGCTTATGGAAGGGGCTTCCATATTTTTTGGGAGTCATTAAAGGATTTAGACGAAATGGTCCATCATCTCATTCCTATGTTGACCTAGGGATTCATAGAGTGCTAACTCAAAATATTTTCACATTCTATCATTTTCCATTTTGTTTAGTGCAAGGTTGTTTAAATATACGAGGAAAACCTTCACTAATATTGCTTAGTTTGAGGCCCAACTTCTTGTAAGATGAATTCACATGGGGCATGCACAAAAAACAATAGAGAGAAGATTTCTTTGATATCATTTATCTGAATTGGATTGAGAAAAAAATGAAAGAACATGCAATATTTCCAAGAGAACACAAATACAATATTGAAAGTATTGTATGACAATGAAAAGCATTTTTTATTAATGAATCAAGTGGTTAAAAGCATTGCAATCTAACTGGGAATAGAATAAGGCTAGAAGGTGGTAACATCTTTCTAAGAAGAGATGTGATGATTTCCCATTTGCAAAAATCCCATATATAACCAGACACTAACTCTACATCTTAAAAGAATTCAAAGCAAACCTTACAAGTAAAAACCATAAAATGCGAGAGCCCTAGCATGATTAGTGTCGAGTCTTCATTTGGGTGTTTTAAAATTGTTAGAAAGAGCATGAAAAAATTAACTTGCATTCTTGGACATTATAGGTAAATTCCTATGAAAATGCATTCCAAGTGACCAAGGAAAAAAAATGACTTCAAATCTAAAGCAAGTATACATGACCATCTAAATCAAATTTCCTATATAAATGGAAATATTTTCTTCATACAAATAAGAAAATGAAATAAAAAATACACCAATACAATTACAACTATAAAAACTTCATGTTTTAAATAAAATACAACCAATTAAGATCTTGGTTATATTAATTAATATATTGATCTCTTATCGAATAGTACTTAATAGATTACAACCAATCTACTCTTAAAATCCATAACCCTCTACTAAAAATTAAAGTGTCGGGCCTAGAATAAATAGAGGATAGAGATATAATATAACCTTTAGGGCAAAAAAGAGGATGTAAATATTGATTGATTTTTTTTATTAATAATTATAAATTATTGACATGTTATTAATAACCAATTCATTAATAAAATTAATTATTAAAAAAAATATCAAAAATTATTAATTATTAAGTTATGGGGTTAACCGGATTATAATAAATAAAGAAATATAAGGTAGAATATATATAAATTAAAAATTAAATAATAAGAATGGTAAGTTATTAAATTGGGTGAAAATGATTTAAATATTAAAAAATTAAGGGGAAAAATAATAATAAGGCAGTAATATAAAATAGAAGAATTAAAATAATATTAAATTACAATTAAAATAATTTAGTATTTGATGTATAGGAAGAAGCTCTACAACATGAAAGTTAAGAGATTTTCCAAGATTGCCTTTAACTCTAGTTAAAATCTCTATCTCCATCTCCGTCTATGATAAAAATAGGAAAGAAAAGAAATGAATTGAATAACCAACAACTCACAGGTGAGCAAGCTACACCTGGAGACTACACAAACTGGAGCATACAATGTAATCCAGGTCAAGGCGCAAAGCCGACTCGAGTTGCAGGAACCTTTGCTCAAACAATGAATAAACCCGGGAATGCACCACAATATCCTGTGCGGTTACCTCTGGGTGTTGAAAAACTCATAGATCCCCGATGTCGAGCCACCGACCCCAGTAGACCTTCACCCACGACCTTCGGTGGCTAGCTTTACCCACCCATCTTTCCTTTCAGGCCTAAGATAGAAAGGCCGAATAGATCTACATTCAATTAATCAAAGATACATCAATAAGTACATCTCAAAAGAATAGTGGGGTTGGGAACAAACTCCTACAACCTAGGAACTAATCCTAACTTAAGGAGTTACATTACAACCATGTAACTATTTCTCCATTAATATAATATAACATTAATTATTTTCAACTCTCCCCCTTAATGGAGAAAGGATTTTCCCATAGTCATAACATCCCTCTAAACAAATCAAACTTCATTTTCCTAAGAGGCTTGGTAAAAATATGAGCCACATTGTCACATGTTTTACAATATTCAATAAAAAATTCTTTTGACTAGATTTTTTCTCTAACAAAGTGAAACTAAGTATCGATGTGTTTTGTGTTCTTATGAAACATTGGGTTGTTTTCTAGCTTAATGGAACTTTGGTTGTCATATTTGATGACAGTTGCCTCTTTTTTCTCTTCTCATGCATCATGGAGAAGCCTCCTCAACCAAATAGCTTCACATATTGTTGCACATAATGCTTGTTATTCAACTTTAGCTGAAGATAAAGACACAGTGCTCTGATTTCTACTGCTCCATGCTATGACCCCAGATCCAACACTAAATGCATAACCTCAGCGCACTTTTTTCTGCCTCCCAATGACTTTCAAGCAATTTAGACATGAACTAGCTCAACACACTGACAAGGTATGCTAATTCTGGCCTAGTTGTAGTTAGATATATCAGACTACCAAATAGTTGCCTATACAAAGTACCATCCACCTCCTTAGAGCCATCGTCGTTGCATAATTTCAAGTTCTACTGTAAAGGTGTTGATGTTGTCTTACACTATTCCATTCTGAACTATTTGAGTAGCCCTCTGACATACTTCCCTTGAATAAGGAAAGTTTATCCAGAGTTTCTCTATACTTCCATACCTAGACAATAATGTAAAATTATGAGGTCTTTCATTTCAAAATCTTGTGACATCAACAATTTTATTTCTGTGATTAATGCATATGCATTCCCTATTATAATCATGTCATCTACATACAAGGAAATCAAAATTATCTACCTTTGTTCACCATACATGGTATATAGATTTGGATCATTCTTACTCCTATGGAAACCATGTTGTAAGAAAAATGAATCAATCTTCTCGTACCAAGACCGGGGTGCTTGTTTTAAACCATAAAGTTCCTTTTTCAATCTACACACTAAGTGTTCCTGCCCTTGCTTAACAAACCCTTCATGATGCACTAAATAAACCTCTTCCTTTAAATCACCATTTAGGAATTCAGACTTAACATCTAACTGGTGTAGCGTCCACTCATGTTTTGTAGCTAAAGCAATTAACATTCTAATAGTATTCAGTTTGGCTACAAGAGAAAAGGTTTCTTCATAGTCAATTCTCTCTTTCTATGAATAAAGCTTTGCTACCAGTCTTGCTTTAAACTTTTCTATACTCCCATTTGCATTAAATTTAGGTTTGTAAAACCACTTGCAACCTATGGGTATTTTTCCTTCAGGAAACTCAACGAGTTCCCAAGTATTGTTTCTAGTAATAGATTCAAATTCTTCATTCCTTGTTGTCCTCCACTTATGAGATTGACTAGCTTCTTTATAATTTGTGGGCTCTATAACATTTAAAATGTTTTACATTAAAGCATAGTCTTTCAATCTGGCTGGCAGTTGAGTCTGCCTCCTGATCTTCTCGGTAAAGGAATCACATCAAATTTGTCTGCTTTAGACCTTACGGGCTTGACTTACTAATTATATCACCTGCCTCTTCCTCTTTCTGATGTTTTTGTTGTTGATGATGATTGTTCTCACTACTTTCTTCCATCAACAATGGAATGTGCCATGCTTCAAGAATATTTTCCTTATTTCCTTCCTCAACCTACTCATGAAATATCACATATCGACTTGCAAAGACTTTATGAGTCAAATGATTAAACAACTTATAAGCTTTAAACTCAGTGCAATATCCTACAAAGATGCATTTCATGGCCTTAGGATCTAACTTCTTCCTATCTTCCTTGGGTATATGGGCAAAGGATTTTGACCCAAAAAATATTAAATGATTCGTTGCTAGCTTATATCCATAAAGTGCTTCAAAAGGAGTTTTAAAATTAAGACATTTAGTTGGACTCCTATTTTTTAAGTAAACTGCAATGTTGATTGCTTCAGCCCAAAAGCCATTGGATAGATCTTTAAGTTGAAGCATACTGCATGCGCACTCCACAAGGGTTATATTATTTCGTTCTGAAACTCCATTTTGCTACGGAGTGTGAGGTACTATGAACTGTTGAATAATCCCAAGATTTCTACAAAATTTCATGAACTCTCCCAACTTGTATTCTCCCCCTTGATCTGAGTAGAGAATCTCAATGAATTTCCTTGTCTGCTTCTCCACCATATTCTTAAATTATTTAAAGCATTGAAATGTATGGCTCTTTTTTCTAATAAAATATATCCAAGGGAATCTAGTGCAATCATCAATAAAGAGTAAAACATCATACGCACCACCTAGCGACCTAGTTTTCATAGGTCTGCATATATCTATATGCACAAGCTCCATAATATCTCTTTTCTTCCTATCAGCATTCAAGGGAAACTCTTCCCTGTGAATTTTCCCTAATGCACATCCATCACAATCTAAATAAACATTATGAAAAGAAGGAAGTCCATCAACCATACCTTTCCTTTGAAGCAGCATAAGATATTGTAGGTTAAGATGACCAAATATCTAATGCCAAAGATTCTCGGATGCCAATCCTGTTAAAACTAGAGCTTGGTGTGGCATGCTCTTGACATTCAACCTATAGAGGCTTTCCACATACACTCTTGATGCAATTGGTTCCTTCTTGTTGGCCTTTATAACATAATATGTTCTGAAGAATTCAACTTGGAGGTCCTGATCTGTTATCATTGACATGGAGATTAAGTTCTTCTTGATCCCGAGTACATACATTACATTTTTAATATATCTGATATTACCACTAGGCATCATCATCGGAATAGCACCGTACCCATTAATCTCATAACCTTTGTCATTACCTAGATGTATTTGAGCTCCACAAGTAGTTTCTTCAAAATTATTGAACCAACTTCTATTACATGTCATATGTGATGACGTGTCTGAATCAACGAACCATATTTCGGCCTCGTCCTCCTCATAAACTAAAAGAGCACAGTCAACTAAAAATAATCGAGGATCATGATTGTGACCTTCATCGAAAAAGTGTCATGTGTGCTTTCTCTGTTTATTTCTAGCCTCATCTGTCTGTCTCTTAAAACAAAAATTAGCTAAATGATCGGTTTCCTACAGTAAAAACATTTAATGCCAGAAATGTTACTACTGTTACTTGCATATATAACTCTAAATGGTATTTTCTGAAAAACGCCACCACCTTTCTGTCCCTGTGGTTGTTTCCATTTGTATAGCTTCTTTTTTTCCATGAAATCAAGATCGACACCCTTTGGTCTCAAATTATGCCACCACTCTTCTTCCTCTAACACGATTCTTGTCATCTCTTCGAATGCAGGGCCTTTATGTCGTGCAGAAAATCCAGTGATGAACATTTGGTATCCATCAGTCATCTTGTTCAAAGGAATTGTGACACGATCAAAATCAGACACCTTCTCACCGATGTCACCCAATCTATCCTTCAGGTCCTTGACCCTTCCAATGATTCCAGCAGCACATTCATTCTCCTCCATCCTCATGGAAAAGAACTTGCCTTTGAGCGACAAGATGCGATTGGTGTTCTGTGTCTGGTATAATTTCTTGAGTGTCGTCCAGATCTCATTGGATGATTTATCGTCTCTGATATGTGGAATAATGTTATCTTTAACGGACATCTTCAATAAGAATTTTTCCTTATTCTCCCTTTTATCCCAATCTTGTATGAGTGCAACCACACTTGTCGTAATGTTCAACTTGTGCTAATCACCGTTGACAATCGACCATGTGCTCGCTCCCTCAAGCAACATCTATAGCTTGAATTTCCAATAGGTACAATTGGTCCCATCGAGTTTGCTACTCTCTTTGAGATAAGTTTTTGTAAAATTGTTCATTTTGGACTGATTGGATTCCAGAATCTTCGATATTCAGTTGATTCTAACCAAGTGAACAATTACAAGCTATGTCTAAAAAAAAAAATCAACACATACCAGAACCTGATCACAGCTTTGCCACCGATCTGGCATGATCTTTGTGTCTGCAACTTAGATCCGCCATCGATCTGGAAAAAAATTTGTGTTTGCTACTTAGATCTGCCACCAATCTGGAAAAAATCACATGCGCAGAACCATAAAAAACAAGATCAACCCACCTTTTAGCTTAAAACCTGTGTTGATCCAAATCGAGCTAAGTACATGGACATCAGCGCTGGAATGACCCCGAAATCCGTGTTGATCAGCATTACTGTGGCTCCAAAAACAACGCTGACCGCTATGTGCTCAGCTGGCTGAGGCATGTGAGAAACCAAGTTTCTCCTGTGGGTTAGGTATTTCTCCTGACCACCTAAACTATGAAACTGTGAACACTGAGGATCCTATGTTTCCACAGGGGTACTATAGGCACGAAGGGTCTGTAGCCACTAAGGCTATGTAGGTAAATCAGGCTCACCAGATCTGAGCTCTGATACCATGATAAAAACTGGAAAGAAAAGAAATGAATTGAATAAACATCAGCTCACAGGTGAGCAAGCTACACCAGGAGATTGCACAAACTAGAGCAAACACTCTATGTTCAATTAATCAAAGATACATCAATAAGTACATCTCAAAAGAATAGGGGGTTGGGAACAAACTCCTACAACCTAGGAACTAATCCTAACTTAAGGAGTTACATTACAACCATGTAACCATTTCTCATTAATATAATATAACATTAATTATTTTCAACTGTCTCAAGCGTGGATGTCATAAGGATGCCTAGTCTTGGCTCGACCATTGGGGGATAAAGGAGGAGATCATCTTGAGGAATAAGGATAGCACTAACCAGAATTATCTCTTTGTCTAAACCAGTACTAAGAAGAAAATGAACATTGTAAGGATAAGAACTAATTCTCATGAGCTTCAAAGTGAAACTAGATGTTGGACTATTCTCAAGACACACTAGGTCGAAAGAATCTGTCACCTTTGCGATACTAAGAGGGTTGAAAATGAAAAACACTTTCTCTTAGATTTCTCGGCTCTTACTCACATCTGTTGTCATTTCCAAAACATTTGCCACATTTCCAATCTTCTTACTTTCGTTCTCATTTCCAAAATGTTTACCACACTTCCAATCTTCTTGACTTGTTAAGTCAGCAAAACTATAGTGATTTTGAAGCACTTCTCTCCCTCGTTTTTGACATAGACATAAGATATTAAAGAGCCACAATTAATTTCTTACTTTTTTAAAATCCAATAAACCATATTGATCTTTGTAAACATTAATAATTATCATCATAAAAATAGTATTCAATTAAAATTTAATATATATATATATATAAATAATTAAAGTAGATTTAAAAAATAATAATTAAACTATATTTTTGAAAGATAAAATGAATTAAATTTAATATTAAAATATATATATATATATATATATATATATATATATAAACATGAATTAATAGAAAAATAAAAATAAAATAATAGAATATGAAACATGTGACTAATGTCATACGACAGGTCACAAATCTACGGAGTTTGGGTCCTTACCTTCATAACTTCGGTAATTGACCATGTTCTATTGAACTCTCTGTTCAATGTATTTTCTGTATTTACGAATCTCGAGGTTGGCAAACTTTCAAAAAAAATATTTACGAATCTTGAGGTTGGCAAACTAATATATTTATATATAATGTTTTTCCATAAATATTAAATAACACTCCGGTTTGTTTTAACTTCGGATGTATAGAGGGATCGCATTTCTATAATCAATTTTTTTTTTTTTAATGTTTCTTTATATAATAACAATTTATTTCATTTGAAATTTTGAGGGATTAAATTTCTATAATTAGGTTGATAGAAAATAAAGTTTTTATAGTTTTAATTTAATTATCAATAATTGTTAAATAGTTGTTAAATAGATGGTAGAGATTTAATTTTTATGGAATATGCTCGAATATTTATAAATTGAGAGTAAAGATTTATCTCTAAGTTAATTATGTTTTTTTAATTAATTTATCTCAAAACAATTAATTAAAGAAAATGTATCAACATATGTAATATTAGGCATGTAGTATTGATAAGTCATGGTATTGGCTCACTGTAATATCATAAGAGCTATTTGCAAGTTAAGAATGTCCATAATAAACTGGGAGTGAATCTCCATAGTTAAAAATATTGTTATATGTCTTTTTTAAAATGTATGTCTTTAATTTATATACTAGCAATTGCGCCGTCACCAAATGTTGCAAAGGAAACGCTGTAAGATTCTTAAAGAGATCCAATAGTTGCTAAGAAAGATATCTGTAGTGATTTTGGTCAATTTTAATAATGTAGAATGAATAGAAATGTGTTGTAGATATCTATAGTGATTTAGGTCAATTTTAGTAATGTAGAATGAATAGAAATGTGTTGTTAAGTACATAATTGTGTGTCAAATAACTGATCTATGAAGACTCTGATAACCAGAAAAGAGACACAACTATGTCAAATAGAGTAAGTGTCCAATCTGAATCATTATTGAAAAAGAAACATTGCAAAAATGAGCATAGTCGAAAAAGAGCATAAACAATATAAAATACAACTTAAAATCTCAAAAACTCCGCAAGAAAAATAACAGGGGTTACTTCCCCTTAATCCTCCTCCTCTTTCCTAGCTTCTTGAGATGAGGTTCCCATGAGGCCACCATTAATCCCCCTCCTCTTTCCTAGCTTCTTGAGATGAGGTTCCCATGAGACCACCATGAGAGAACATGGTTACTTCCCCTTAATCCCACTCTTCTTTCCTAGCTTCTTGAGATGAGGTTCCCATGAGGCCACCATTAGAGAACAACTACTAGATGTAGCATCTGAGAGAGCCAAAAAGAAAAATTCAAATAAATAGCAACCTACTTCAACAATTCAATCATTTTTTTTCTCAATCTTTAATTTCATAGTTATCAAATTACACCAAGAATTCAATTATCTTAAGTAATAAAAAATTGCTTATAATAAAAACATAAGTAATAACAAAATGATAATCCCAAACACTAAAATCCTAAAAATAACAACAATCAACAAATAAGCATGCTAATCAAAATTGAAACCTAACAAATTATTATTTTTTAATTAGATTAAGTTAAGGTTGGGGTTAGTTCATTTATTGGATAAAAAAAATGACCAATTTATTTTTTAATTAGATTAAGTTAAGGTTGAGGCTAGTTTTTTTAATTAAATTAAGGTTGGGGTTAGTTCATTTATTGGATAAAAAAGAATGATGAATTTATAATAAGATGTTTATCGTCATAATTGTGTGAGGCAAAGAAATTTAATTTCCCAAAATAATTTGCATCCCCAATTCTTCTCCATAAAATTTGAACCTATAACCAAAAAAAATCCTATACCTCATAAAAAAAATCAATATATAAATACAATTCAAAAAAAATGATAAATTAGTAAAACAACTTTTCAAATAAAAATAGTCTATTTATAATAAGATGTTTAGCAAAGAAATTTAATTTGCCAAAATATTTTAATCACAAAAAATGAAAATGAATCGAGTTCAATTCAACTATATTTAAAATAAATAAGATACAGCTTTGAGTTTGTTTTTTTTTTTTGTTTTTTTTTTTTTTTAACTAACTTGATTTCATAAATTTCATTGGATCGATAGATAGGATAAACAAAATCAAACCCAGCTGAAAAGAAATACATTCGCATTCAAATGTCCATGAACCTAAAATACATATTTCACAATATAAAATATATATATATATATATATTCATAACACATTATATATAATTTTGATATTTATTATAAAATTTATAACACATTATATGTTATATTTAATGGAATGATATATTTTATAATAAATTATTACTTTTTAATTAGATTAAGTTAATGTTGGGGTTAGTTAAGTTTTTTAATTAGATTAAATTAAGGTTGGGTTAGTTCATTTATTGGATAAAAAAAATAATCTATTTATAATAAGATGTTTAGCAAAGAAATTTACTTTGCCAAAATATTTTAATCACAAAAAACTAGGAATGAATCCAGTTCAATTCAACTATATTTGAGATAAATAAGATACAACTCTAAGTGAGTTTAATTTTTTTTTTTTCTATAGCTTGATTTCATAAATTTCACTAGATCAACAAAGAACCGAGCTGAAAAGAAATACATTCGCATTCAAATATCCATGAACCTAAAATATATATTTCACAATATAAAATGTATATATTATAAAATTTATAACACATTATATATTATATTTTGATATTTATTATAAATAGATACCACCAACTTCCTCCATTTTACCTACCTATAAAGAAAAATAGTACATTAAGTAAAAAGTCAATATCCTCCACTTTACATACATACAAAAACCAAAGAATCACAAGCTATAAGAAAGAAATGCATTGCGAATCCGAATTTAGAGAACACCAACGGAAAACCATTTAAATTGTTGGATTTGTTCACCTAACATGAACCGACAGAAGCCGTCTTCAATAGTTTGAAATATCATGTGTATGACATGGCAGGACATAAAAAATTCGTAAGTGATGTCCAAGTAAGACATGAGAAGTGAATCTAATCTTTTATGAGTGGGCTTATTTTAATCACGCTAATTCCAACCAGAGGCATGCGCTTGTTGAAGATGATCGGTGGTTTTCATGCTTTTGAATTTACCATATGAAGTTTGTCCGAGTGGCAGAAAAACAAAAGGATGAAGATGCGGGCCTACTCGTGCATGTGCACGGCCAATATTCCCAAGGAACTTTCCCGATTTTCTTGTTACAATAAAATATTACATTAAAAGAAAATATTTGAGATGGCGGTTTCAGGCTAGCAATCACTGGTTTTGGTTTTCGTTCAAAACAGTTTTTTTGAGTTTTTTTTAATGTAATATTTTGAAAAAAAAATTGATTTATTTTTTGGATTTAATTTTAAATTGGATTGGAAATCACAAGTTGATGGATAAATTTTGCACAATCAAAATGCTCTAAAATTTTTTGGTGTTGATGCTGAATTTATGCAGTCAAAAAACTAATTTAAATAACACAAATCAAGATTTCACCTCAAATATTTTAGAGACAACAAAAAAAATCCACCAAAATCTCAAAAAAAATCAGATTAAAGAAAACTCTTTTATCAAAGAGTCTTCGGTGATCTGTAGGACAAGGAACTGGAAATTAATTGTGGAAAATGACCGAGATTTGACTATTATAATCTTACCTAGAGGCCCGCACACGCTTATTTGAAGACTGTCTGTCCTCCATGGAAAGGAAGAGGCAAGGCACCACGAGCACTCCCAAAACAAACGAGCAAAACGAGCTAGCACCAACTGACATTCAAAGGTAGGAGAAAATTGTACAATTTTATCATACGGTCTTCAGTAATCTGTAGGGCAGCGAACTAGAAATCATTTGTAGAAAAGGACCGAGATTTGACTATCATAATATTTACCTAGATGTCCACACGCGCCTATTTGAAGATCGTCGGTCTCCACCGAAAGGATGAGGCAGGGCACCACGAGTGCTACCAAAAAAACGAGCAAAGAAAGCTAGCACCGGGTGACATTCAAAGGTAGGGAAAATAGCACACAGGGATTCAATTCCCGAGGCTATTTATGCTTCTGTTTTCTCACTTATCTGTCAGCCTTTTCATTCATGTCACAAATGCACAGGGCGATTTGCACTGAATTTAAAAAGAAAAACAAGAAAGTAAGAAAACAACAAATCTTCTCTCTATCTTACGCAAAAGAAAAGTCGACTTGTGTACTTAGGGATCAGATCTGGAGCGGGCCCTTCGGTACCTGGGAAATGAAACAGAAGTCAAACATGATCAAAGAATCATCACTGTTCTTGAAATTGGAGCTTTAAAATAACATAAATCCGGATATTGCAGCGAGGTGGAGAGCGCCTAGGCTTGCTGTATGTCAGATTGTAAAACCAGCGGGATTATAAGAGAGATGGACGGCTTCAGTGTATTTGTGAATCCACTACAATGGCCTCAGCTCAGAAAAAATGACGATACGCTGTAAGCCAGAGCCATCCTCCTCGACACTGTCAGGAGCGAGGATGATGACTACGGAAAGTCGCAATTGCCTAGCAACTGTTTTACAACTGTCAACTGCCACAATTCAAATCCATGGCTGGTGACGATTCAATCGTCTAACAAAGGATCAAAGGGTACAGATTATGATAGAGAGGTAGTTAGGAAAGTTGTTTTCAAATAAAGACACCTTACGACGTAATTAATTCTTCTTATAATTTTTAACAATAATAATTAGAAATAAAGTAATTTTTTTTAGATAACGTGAAATGTATTATAGGTAAGTGTTCTTATTTATATAGACTTTTATAATTCATCTAATTTATATGACTCACTGAATATTAGCATAGTGTCTATTAGTAGACATATTTAGATAGATAATCCTTTTGAATGTCAATTGAACATTTAAAAAATGAAAGCAAAATCAAAACATAAACTTAAATCAAAACTTGTAATGCTAGACCCTATAGAGTAAAATTCCTCCACAAAAAAAATGAAAAGGAAAAAATACTTTAATTCCACTTCTAATTAATTATATTAAATAAATGTAAAATATAAGCATAAACTTAGAAATTATTAAAAAATTTATGACAAGAATATATTTACATCACTAATTCTTAACTATCATATTGATATTTATAATTAAAAATTTTAGTATACAAGAAGAAGAAGAAAAAAAAACACCAATAAACATCATTATAAAAAATAATAACAAAATAAAATAATAAAATTATATTACTTTTAAATATTCCATATATAAATAGTATCTCCATATTAAAAGTATGTAAGCTTTAAGCATGTCAATATGATATGGATTCATAAAAGTGTTTCTCTTGGTTAAAATTGACTATACAATTGATATCGCAACCATAACTTTCATAAGAGTGAATATATATATAGAGAGATGATGCTTTTATTTCTTTTTCTTTTTTCTAAATTGATCTACTTCTATTATATTATACAGTTCAAAAATTTACAATCATCATCCTTCAAAGTTGGCAAGCCAATTTTGGCGAGAAATTTTGTTTCCAAAACAACAAAAAAGGGGTTGCCCCAGGCGGGGAAACCAGCCCAAGTGATAAGTTCAGATGATTTAGAATAAGCTACCCATGTGGGGAAACCAGCCTCATACATAACATATTTAGACCAAAACCAGAAAACAAGAAGAAACGAAGTAACAGGAAATTGACTGGAATTAGAAAGAAGAACCCAGAAGTTAGGCTGTTGGATTCTTGTCATCTTGAACCGGTGGTTGGAATGGCTCCTCCACAATTCTGCACGCGTACTCAGACTCATCGTCCTCCAGCTTGGACACATGGGCATTTGGCGGAGGAAAGAGTGTTGCATGGGCGTTCGGTGAAGGGGAGGAAGCCGCATGAGCCTCTGTATCAGCGCTAGTGCCATCCTCGTCCGAGCCCGACCTACAACTACTTTCATTGTTCGAGGCCTGCTGAACCGGCAAGGCCTCCATCTTGCGAGGGGAGAAGGGGGAGGCGGGAGATATGGTGGACTTGCAGAGATGTTTCTTGGAGCAAAGACCGGAGCCAGAAGCTTCAGTGGGAGGCTCAAGAAGGTGTAATGACAAGTGGACGGTGAGGCTAATGGGGTCCAAGACTTCTGGCTCTGCCCAGTCGACTGAGAGGTTCACGGTTCTGTCAGCAGTGGTACGAATGGCAGGCCTGGAGGAGAGATCGCAGCCACCACCTCTGCGGCAATGCATGCAGTGGCGACGGGGCATGGTGGTGGAACAAGATTGCAGCTGATACGATGGTGGATGCACTGCATCGTAACAGGGAGTTGAGCAATGGAGTAGGGGCTTGGCAGAGGCGCAAGGAGCGACAGAGCTAAGCTAGAGAAGAACATAATTTTGGACTGAGCAGCAATATGATCAGATTTATGGGCCATGAATGGCGGAAAATGCGTGACAGAAAGAGTTAATGAGAGTAGGACAGCGTTAATGGCAAAGTGGAGCGATCGAGGGTGGTGAATAAAAGCCCCACACTCCAGGCTTTAAGCAGAATGGGATGGCCATGTGCGCCCGCGTGAGGAGGATGGTTGTCCCTCATCTGTGCGGCCAAGTGGCTCCCATATTTATTGCAAACTAACAGCCACATCCGAGGGAGAGAGAGGATGTTAAATTCCGAAAGATTATGATATTGATTTATGGATTATTATATTATGATAAAGGTGTATGAAGAAATGCAGAAGGTTGTGACACAAAGAGGATGTATCATAACGAGAAAACATTAAGATAGTCATTTTAAATAAGAGTAAGAGAAAGATAGGTAGTTAATTTTGCTCATTTAATATAGTAAATGAAAAAAATTTATTTAAAAATTATTTATTTATATTTATAAGTAATCTTACAATATAATTAAATGTTGTTTTTATTTTGTATTATGGTGTTGTCAAGATATGTAAGATAATAGTTGTCCACTTAAAATATTTTTATTTTATATAAATGGAAACATTATTTGTTTGTATCTTCAAAGTATTATTGAGAAGCAAGGTAAGTTACCAAGGGTAGTGTAAGAGAAACCATCAGTGTTCAAAATCTTGTAGACCATCTTACTCATGTTGAAGTTTGCAACAAGAAACAGTGAAATTGGCATCCGGAAACAACATGACAGCACTTACACTAGTGTGGGACCAGGAGGTCCAAGCAGCACCTACACTAGTGTGGGACCACATGTCTTAGCAGCACCTACACTAGTGTGGGCTATATTTGGTGCATGTCTATTTTAGTTATCCCTTAATTAAGATGGACAATAAATGTAATCTAGTCTCAAAATAACTTGTAATAGTTAACTGAGTGTGATAAACTCAGTTAGCTCGTGAATTTCAAGTTGAGGGTAGTTGCTGATGCATGTAGAGTAATTCTAGTTGTAACATAGTTTGAAGTGAAGTGGTGCATTAGTTAATGCAGGCTGTAATCAATTTAACTCAATTAAGTGAGTTAAACACTGTTGTGCCAGTTGTAACTGTTTGATACACTAGTGAGAGATCAAGTGAATTAAATATCATTTAATTCACAATCAATGATCTCACATGCAACTGAGGATTTACAATTATTAGTTGCATGCATTTCAGTTCCAGTGGAGACCCAGTTGAGATGTAGGTGAAAGGGAAGTGTGACTATGAGTTGTGATATTAGCAGGCTATCTAGGTGTAGTTAAAACACCACAGGATACCCATGATACTTAGCACAGTGTAGGAAGGCTGGAATTCCTTGTGAATAGGGATTGCATTCCTCATGAATTGCGTGAGCAAGGTAAGCTGAAGACAGGTTGAGAATTGGCTGATTATTTGCCCGATTTTTTCTGGGCTCTTGTGAGAAGAGTTGTATGTAATTGTTTAATGATTCCTTGTGGAATATACAATATATGATAGAGGTTTTGAGCAGCAAGTTTTCCTCGGAAAATTATCAGTGTTGTGGCTTGATTGATTCTTCTTTGCTTCATGTGATTGGCGATTGTGTTTTTAATTTCGTAATCAATTTGTAGAAGTGATTCAGTATTTAACTTTAGCACATTGTTAGATCGGATTGAATCCATGATATACATGCTTGTTGTATAATTTTTACATGGTATCAGATCCAGGTTATCACAATTGTGAAGGAGGAGTTGAGTTTGTGACTAAATAGAGTTCGAATTTGCAGAAAAACTTTCTTGGTGCTACAGTTGATTCAGGATCGAAATGGCTTTCAATGGCTTGATATTGGAGTATGCACTCAAGGGAAGCTCTAAATATATTGCTTGGAGAGACATGATGGAGGAAGTACTCAAAGACAATGGATTGAAGGAATTCATAGACAATGATGTTCCTAAACTCGTTGTGATAGATGCTGCAAATCTTGATGCATGGAAAAAGAAAGTGGCAAGGGAGAGGAGGATCTTATTGGAGGGAGTACAAGACCACATTGTCTCAAGTCTCCATGGAAAAGCAACACCATATGCTATGTGGAAAGATTTGACAAATCTATTTCACAGCAGTAGTGACCATAGGAAATTGGCACTTAAACTCAAGAAGATCAAGATGGAAAAGAACGACATTATTTTGGTATACTAAACAAAGTTTGTCCAATGTCGGGATGACCTTGGGAGTGTAGGAATAATTGTCACTGATGATTATTTGGTGAGAATATCTCTCCTAGGACTTCCAAGAGTTGGCATAGTTATCAAGACTCTGTCAATGGAAGGGAAAAGTTGCCAGATTGGAAACGACTATGATCAGATTTGGTGCATGAGGAGTTTAGATGGAATACCAGAGATGGATCTTCATCTAAGAATGAAGATGAAGAATATTGTGCTTTGGCTGCCAAGGAAAAGAAAGGGAAGGGGAAGAAATTCCATTCCAAATCTAAGGCCGGTGAAGAAGGAAAGGAGCGCGACATGTCCAAGGTGAAGTGTTTTCACTGTCGCGAGCATGGACATTATGCCACAAATTGTCCACAAAAGAAGAAGAACAAGAAGGTTGGAGGATCTGCAGCTGGTGAGGCTTTGGCCTTGCAATTTGAGCTTGAATTCTCATTGATCACATGCATGGTGTGAAGTGCATTGGGATCGGGGTGGTACTTGGATAGTGGCGCTTCCTTCCACATGATGGGAAACAAGGAACTTTTCAGTAGCTTGGAGGAGAAGGACCTCCAGATGCAAATTGAAATGGGTGATGATAGGAGGTACAGTGTTACCGGGATTGGTACCATTATCTTCCAGAGATATTCAGGTAAACCCTTTCAATTAAAAGATGTAATGCATGTACCAGGTTTAAAGAAAAATTTAGTTTCAATTGCAATGTTGGAAGATAGAGTCTATAATGTTGTTTTCAGTGACAGAAAAGTTTTCCTACAACACAAATCAACATGAAAAGCCAAGAAGATTGGGATTCGTGTGAAAAATATCTATAGACTTGATGTATATGTGATTTCTACAGAGCTTCCAACCATTGGGAAGTGTGAGAAATCCATGCAATTGTCCCTTGAGAGGGAGTTGGATTTGCATTCAGGTGAGGAACTCTTTGTTCCAAAGAATGAATCTCAAGATGTGGAGTAGCCACATGCGGAGGATCATGGAGTGGAAGAAACCACTCAAGCAGAGAAATTTCAATCCAGATGGGAAGAGGGAGTGCATGCATCTATACCTCCAGGTGTGAGGTGGGGTGACATGCAAGATTAATCCCAAGAAGAAATTTGGGTAGGGTCCTAGAGATGGTGTGTCTCATGGATCAAACCTGGCTACGAGGAGCCCACAGAGAAGCAGTAGCAGGATCAGTTAGATTGATGCAGTCAGATGTCAGGAGGACATAAATCAGAGTGACAAGTGTCATATACTGGAGCGCATATCAGAGTTGGCATTTGTGTAGAGTGCATGGATGTAGATGTCAACAATGCAGAAAATCCAGTAGACATGTGCAGTGGTTAGCAGCAGTTAGAAGACTCTGATGACAGATGCATTATACTGATTCAGTTGTTTGAAGGCTATTTAGTTTTGTAAGTGTTGCATGCAAAGGTTGCATGTACGAGAAACACTAGAGAAGTGTTGCATGCAAGAGTTGCATGTCGCATGCAAGGGTTGCATGTCACATGCATGAGGTGCATGTCACATGAAAGGAAATTCCTTTCTTGTTTAGAGGGAGTGTTGAATTTTGCAACAAGAAATAGTAAAATTGGTATCCAGAAACAACATGACAACACTTACACTAGTGTGGGACCAGGAGGTTCAAGCAGCACCTACACTAGTGTGGGACCACAGGTCTTAGCAGCACCTACATTGGTGTGGGATAAATTTGGTGCATGTCTATTTTAGTTATCCCTTAATTAATGTGGACAATAAAATGTAATATAGTCTCAAAATAGCTTGTAATAGTTAACTGAGTGTGATAAACTCATTTAACTCATAAATTTCAAGTTGAGGGTAGTTGGTGAGGCATGGAGAGTAATTATAGTTGTAACAGGGTTCGAAGTGCAGTGGTGCATTATTTAATGCAGGTTGTAATCAGTTTAAATCAGTTAAGTGAGTTAAACTCAATTTTCTAGTTGTAACTCTTTGATACACTAGTGAGAGATCAAGTGAATTAAATATTATTTAATTCACAAATAGTGATCTCACATGCAACTGAGGATTTATTATTATTAGCTGCATGCATGTCAGTTCTAGTGGAGACTTAGTTGAGATTTAGGTGAAAGGGAAGTGTGACTATCAATTTTGATATTAGCAGGCTACCCGGGTGTAGTTAAAACACCACAGGATGCCCATGATAATCAACGCAGTGTAGGAAGGCTAGAATTCCTTGTGACTAGGGATTGCATTCCTCATGGATTGCGTGAGAAAGGCAGTCTGAAGACAGGTTGAGAATTGGCCTAATTTTGTCTGGATCAGTGTGAGACAATTAGTTGAATACAGGAGGGCTCTTGTGAGAAGAGTTCTATGTAATTGTTTCATGATTCCTTGTGGAATATACAATATATGATAGAGGGGTTTTGAGCAACAAGATTTCCCTGGGAAATTATCTGTGTTGTTGCTTGATTGATTCCTCTTTGCTTCATGTGATTGGCAATTTTGTTTTTAGTTCCGCAATTGATTTGTAGAAGTGATTCATTATTTAAATTTAGCACATTGTTAGATCGTATTGAATACATGATATACATGCTTTTTCTATAATTTCTACAACTCATATTTTTATGTTCTATGTTCTCAAAAAGCAATTTTATACAATTGAATAGTTGAGTTCATATTACATAGCATGGAAAAACATAAGAGTGTTATTTTGATTATGAGATGTATAACAATGTATCATTTTTCTCCAAATAATTGAGCGCATATGTGTTTCATTCGCATGGCCAACCTCAACAAGATGAAATATTATGAAACTAATGGAAATAGGCCTCCCATAAATTCCAACTCTCTAATGTAGCCCGAGAAAGATAAAAATTAGAAAGTCAAATTAGAGTAAAACTTGTAATCTGGAACTAGCAGCTCGCAGGTGAGACGAGCTGTTGAAAAGTCAACAAGAAATGTACGTCTAATTTAATTTTCCTTAATTAAATTGGACAATAAATTGTAAACTTATCTCTGAATCACATGTAATAGTTAACTGAGTGTGATAGATTCAGTTAGCTCATGAAATTCGAGTTGAGGGTGGTTGGTGAGGCATGTAGAGTGATTCTATTTGTTTTAGAGTCCAAGTTGCAATTAGTGTATTAGTTTAATGCATGAGAAATCAGTTAACTCAATTAAGTGAGTTAAAGTCAGTCTAACTTGTTGTAACTGATTGTTGCACTAGTGAGAAGTCAAGTAAATTAAATTAGATTTATTTCACATGCAGTGATCTGTAAAGCGACTGATGATTTACTATTAATAGTTGCATGCATGTCATTTATGATGAAGACACAGTTGAGACAGAGGTTAAAGGGATGTTATCTATCAATCGTATTATTAGTAAATTTTCGGCGCGCAATTAGAAAACCATAGGATTTCCCATGATGTATTGCGCATTTTTGGAAGGTTGAATTTCCTAATTAATAGGGATCAATTGTTCTTACAGTTGCGCAAGCAAGGCAGACTGAGCAGAGACAAGAAATTGGCTAAGTGTTGGTCGATTTTGTTCGATTAGTGTGAGACAGTTGGTAGAGTGCAGCAGACTCTTGTGAGAAGAGTGCATTGTATTGTTTCATGATTCCTTGGTTGATTATACAATAAAGATAGAGGAGTTTTTAGCAACAAGATTTCCCCAGGAAAAATATCTGTGTTGTGTGATTGATTTGCTTCTTTCTCTTGGTGTGATTGTGCGATCGTGTTTAATTTCCACAAATTAATTGTAGAAGGATTCAGTATCTTGCTCTAGAATATTGCATGATCGGATTGAATCCATTGGTATACATATTTTTGGTGTAATTTCTACATGGTATCAGAGCGCCATAAATCACTATAGTGGAGAAAAAATTAAGTTTGTGCTGAACATCATTCGAATTTGAAAAAATATTTTTGGTGCAACAGGAGGATCAAGATGGATTTCAATGGATTAAGATTGGAATATGCACTCGAGGGAAGTTCTAATTATATTGCATGGAAAGACATAATGGAGGCAGTTCTAGAGGACAATGGGTTGAAATAATTTTTCGACTTGGATATTCCAAGGCCCACAGCAGCAGATGCCTATTTTCTTGATGCTTGGCAAAAGAAGGTTGCAAAGGCAAGGAGGATCTTATTAGAGGGAGTTCGATATCACATTGTCTCGAGTCTCCATCGCAAGTTGACTCCATATGCAATGTGGAAGGCCTTTACATATCTGTTTCAGAACAACAACGACCACAGAAAATTGGCACTAAAGGACAAGCTCAGGAAAATGAAAATGGAGAAAGGTGACACTATTCTGAAATACTTGACCAAGTTCATCCAATGTCGAGATGAGCTTGGAAGTGTCGATATTACTATAGCGGATGATGACATGGTGAGCCTAACACTTCTAGGCCTTCCCAAGAGTTGGAATTGCTATCAGGACTCTGTCAATGGGAGTGTTGGAATAGGGTCTCCTAACAAGCTACGAGACTGGTCCATTTTGGTTAATTTTGATTATATTTAGTATAGTGCAGGGGTTTTGGGGAGGGTCAAAGCCCCGAACTCATTGTAATGGGTCAAAGGGTAAACTAGGGGTCTGAAAACCATGGGTTGCGGACCATAGGAATGTTGAAGCTAGATTGTTATAAATAGAGAGGCATTTCGGATTATAAGAGATAGGATTTGATGAGCTATTCATGTGATCTGTTTTGTAAGCTATCTATTTGGGTTTTTGGGGGAACAGACTCCCGCCGGCTATGTGTGTGTAGATCCTCATCCAGTTGTGTGCGGACCCTCCTGTTGTGTGTGCAGGTTGGGAAGGGAATTTTAAGGAAAGGTTGATGAATGAATGAATACGAAGGATTATTGGATCTAAATCTGTGAGTACTGTTGAATTAATTGCTGGTAATTACTATGTTATGTATTTTTTGTCCTCTCGTTGCGAAAGTCTGTGTATTGAATGATTGGATCTAGATTTGTTCCGCTCTGGTTATATAATGTTGTGTTGATATTATGAAAAGCATATAATTGTAGATTTAGTGCATGTGGATGCAAATAGATACCTAGTTAACTCTGCGAAGAAGCAAGGGAATCTGAATAGAACGCAGCCCTGCTTGCCTTACCCTTCCTTTCTCGGGGTGTGGAAACCTGGTTCCAACACCCACCCATACTACTTTGGGTGAGACTGTGACCTACGAAAGCAGGTCACTGCCGAAAGGGCCAGTAGTATAGGGGTTCGTTGGCAAACCTTGCACACCGAACCTAGTTCAGGACCCTTCAAGCCAACAAGGAGGGAGAAGCTACCATATTGGAAGCGACTTTAGTCGGATATGGTACAAGAAGAATTCAAGTGGAATACCAAGGATGGATCCTCATCCAAGAAAAATGATGAGGAAAATTGTGCCTTGGATGGTAAGGCAAAGAATGGGAAGGGAAAGAAATCTTATTCCAAATCTGAGATCGACAAAGAAGGAAAGAAGCACGACATGTCCAGAGTGAAATGTTTTCACTATCATGAGCATGGACATTATGCCACTAATTTTCCATGGAAGAAGAATAACAATAAGAAGGATTCAAGATCTGCAGCGGGTGATGCCTTGGCTTCACAGTTCGAGTTGGAATTCTCACTCATTACATGCATGGTGTCTAGTTCGATGGGATCAGCATGGTACTTGGATAATGGTGCATATTTACACATGACGGGAGACAAAGAACTCTTTAGTAGTTTAAAGGACAAGGATCTTCAGATGCACATCGAGATGGGTGATGATGGGAGGTATAACGCTACCGAGATTGGTACAGCTACTTTTCAAAGATAGTCAGGTAAACCTTTCTTATTAAAATATTTCATTCATGTACCAGGCTTGAAAAATAAATTATTTTCAGTTGCTATGTTGGAGGATAGAGGATATGATGTGGTTTTCAGTGAAGGGAAAGCATTCCTTCATCATAAAGCCACATGACAGGTTAAGAATATTGTGGTTTGTGTGAAGAACCTCTACAAACTTGATGTAGATGGTTGTGCAACATTGATGAGTAAAGCAGACAGAGTGGTGAGCCAGGATGAGGGTGAGTTATGGCACAGGAGATTGAGCCATCTACACCGCAATACTTTGAAGTTCATGCAGCAAATTTCTACAGGGCTTTCAAAGGGTTCTCTTGCACAGATAGAGACATGCAAGGGATGTACCATGGGGAAGTATACAAAAGCCACTTTTCATGAGAAGGATAATCGAGTAGTGGAAATCCTTGAGAGATTTCACTCAAATGTGTGTGCACCATTCTCTACAGCTTCTACAGCAAAGCACATGTATTATTTGATTTTTGTTGATTATTTTTCTAGAAAGTGTTGGATCTACTTCATGATGAATAAATATCATATGTTCTCAAAATTTTGTGAGTTCAAATCATTGGTTGAGAAAGATACACGGAAGTAGGTGAAGGCTATGAGGAGCGACAATAGTGGTGAGTACATCTCCAATTAATTCAAGAACTTTTGTAGCAAAGAAGGAATTCAGAGAGAGTTGATTGTGCCTCATAACCCACAACAAAATGGGGTTGCAGAAAGAAAGAACAAAACAATTGTGGGTGCAGCATGAGCTATGTTACATGATCAGGGCCTACTGTTGCATCTGTGGGAAGAGGCATGCAACATAGCGATATTTGTGCATAACCATAGTCCTCATCAGATACTTGGCATGAGTACACCAAAGGAGGCTTTTTCTAGTAAGAAACCTGATGTTTCATATTTTAAAATTTTTGGCTCATTTGTCTATTTTCATGTGACCAAAGATTCTATAAAGAAGCTAGAACCAACAGTAGATATTGGGATATTTTTGGGGTACATTGATACTCCCCACAACTACCGGGTTTATTTGTCGAACATCAGGATGACAGTTGTTAGACGGGATGTAAAATTTGATGAGGAGAAGGCCATATGATTGTCCCTTGAGAGGGAGCTTGATTTACATGCAGATGAGGAACTCTTGGTTTCAAAGGATGAACCTTAAGATGTGGAGCAACCACATGAGGAGGATCATGGAGTGGCAGAAACTACTCATGCAGATCCATCCACCAGACATGGTAGGAGTCGCACCACAGATGCTGAAAGATTGAGACTTGATGTGACAGAACATGTAGGAGAACCTAAATCACAATGCAGACAGAGACAGTCACTAGACAGGTATATTGGATACATGGCTCTTATGAGAAAGTGTATTGTGACAGAATCATCCTCTTTTGAGGAATTAGTGCAACAACCAACTTGGGTTGATGTCATGGTTGAGAAGTATGACTCCATTGTTAGGAACAGTGCATCAGAAGTTGTCCCGAGACTAGTCGGGAAGTCAGTGGTTGGATCTAGATGGATCTATAAGGTGAAGAAGGCAGTGGATGGGAGTGTGGAGAATTACAAGGCTAGATTTGTAGCCCGAGGATTCTCACTGGTTGAGGGGATTAACTATGAGGAGACTTTTTCACCAGTTTCACAGTACTCATCGATTAGATCTATCCTTTCACTCTCAGCGTAGATGGGTTGGCAGATACATCAGATGGATGTGAAGACTACTTTTCTCAATGGATTTATTGAGGAAGAAGTGTACATTGAGCAGCCATAAGGTTTTGAGACCTTTGACAGGGAGTCGCATGTGTGTAGACTCAAGAGATCATTGTATGGGCTCAAGCAAGCACCTCGTGCTTGGTACACCAGGATTGACAGGGATTTCAATGGGTTGGGCTTCACGAAGAGTGAAGCGGATACGAACCTGTAACAGATTTTGGTTGATGATAAGCTTCTGATTATTGTACTTTATGTAGATGATCTTATTATGATAGGTGATGAGAAGCTCATAAATTCTTGCGAAGAGTATCCTGCAAGAGATTTTGAGATGAAGGACATGGGACTTCTTCACTATTTCCTTGGTTTGGAGATATGGTAGCGGGATGGGGAGCTATTTGTTTCTCAATTCAAGTATTCCAAATAGATTTTTAGGAAGTTCCACATGGAGAGCTATAAACCCATGGAGACTCCTCTTGTAGGAAATTGGAGGAAGGAGGATGCTACTTCAGGTGAGGTAGTGGACGCTATTGTTTATAGGCAACTTGTGGGTTAACTCATGTACTTGCTAAACACACAACCATAATTATGCTACGCGGTTAACCAACTTATTCAAGCTATGGTTAAGACGACTGAGCTCTTTTGGAAGGTGGGGAAGCATGTATTGAGATATCTCAGGGGAACTACAGAGTATGGATTATGGTACAGACAGACAAAGGGAGTGAAGCTTCAAAGATTCACCAATGCACATTGGGCAGGAAGTCCATCAGACAGGAAGAGCACATCAGGAGGGATCTTCAGCATAGGATTGACAATAGTTTCTTGGTACAGAAGGAAGCAGGGATCAGTTGCACTTAGTTCATTTGAGGCAAAGTACATGGCATCTAGTTAGGCGGCATGTGAGGCCATATGGATGAGGAAGATACTTGTTGGTTTGTTTGGTCATCAGATGGATCTGACAATGATACATTGTGATAACTAGAGTTGCATAAAACTCTCGGTAAATATAGTATCCCATGACAGGTCCAAGCATATTGACATCTGGTACCACCGTCTCAGATATTGCGTTCAGAGACGCATTATGTTACTTCAGTACATTCCCACGGAGGATCAGGATGCATATATTCTAACAAAGGCGCTCACCAAGAGAAAATTTGAATACCACAGAGGCAGGATCGAGGTAGCTGATAATCCCTTTCTTGTTGAGAGGGAATGTTGAAAATTCAACAAGAAATGTGTGTCTAATTTAATTTTCACTTAATTAAATAGGACAATAAATTGTAATCTTATCTCATAATCACTTGTAATAGTTAACTAAGTGTGATATACTTATTTAGTTCATGAAATTTGAGTTGAGGGTGGTTGGTGAGGCATGTAGAGTGATTCTATTTATTTTAGAGTCCAAGTTGCAGTTAGTGTATTAGTTTAATGCATGAGAAATCAGTTAACTCAATTAAGTGAGTTAAATTCAGTCTAACTAGTTGTAACTGATTGTTGCACTAGTGAGAGGTCAAGTGAATTAAATAAGATTTAATTCACATGCAGTGATCTGTCAAGTGACTGATGATTTACTATTAATAGTTGCATGCATGTCAGTTCTAATGAAGATCCAGTTGAGACAGAGGTTAAAGGGATGTTATCTATCAGTTGTATTATTAGTAAATTGTCAGCGCGCAATTAGACAACCATACGGTTGCCCATGATGTATTGCGTAGTTTTGGAAGGTTGAATTTCCTAATTAATAGGGATCAATTGTTATTATAATTGTGAAATCAAGGCAGGCTGAGCAGAGGCAGTAAATTGGCTAAGTGTTGGTCGATTTTGTTCGGATCAGTGTGAGATATTTGATAGAGTGCAGAAGACTCTTGTGAGAAGAGTGCTTTGTATTGTTTCATGATTCCTTGGTTGATTATACAATAAAGATAGAGGGTTTTTTAGCAGCAAGCTTTCCCCAAGAAAAATATGTGTGTTGTACGATTGATTTGCTTCTTTCTCTTGGTGTGATTGTTTGGTCGTGTTTAATTTCTGCAAATTAATTGTAGAAGGATTCAATATCTTGCTCTAGAATATTGCATGATCGGATTGAATCCATTGGTATACATATTTTTGGTGTAATTTCTACATGAGCTACACCTGGAGACTACCCCAAGCAACACCACTCTATTCCATTGATCATAAAATCAGAAATAAATAAGTTCACATTCAATTTAGGGATATCAAAACTATCTCCTAAAAAACAAGAACGAAGTCTAAACTAAGGCGCACACACAACCATGAGACAAACTTTGTCCATTAATTTCAAGTCTCCCCCTTAATGGAGAAAGGATTCACTTGCACACCTAACATCTCCCTAAAAAATTCAAAATTGATCTTCCCAAGAGGCTTGGTGAAGATATCAGCTACATTTTCACTGGTGTTTCAATATTCAAGAAAAATCTCTTTGGACTGAACCTTTTTCTAACAAAATGAAATTGAGTATCTATATGTTTTGTGTTTTTATGAAGAACAGGATTATTTCCAGCTTGATTGAACTTTGGTTTTTGCATTTAATCACCGTATCATCCTTTTTTTCTTCTCCTGCATCATGAAGAAGTCTTCCTAATCAAATTACTTCACAAGTGGTTGCACGTGAAAATTGATACTCTGCTTATGATGATGATAAGGATACAGTACTATGCTTTTTACTGCTCCAAGAAATGACCTTGGATCTAATATTGAAAGCATACCCTGTTATAGATCTTCTATCATCTAGATTTCCATCCTAATCTAAATATGAATATCATGTCAGTTTAACATCAAAATAATCAATATATTTAATTCCAAAATTTACAGTTCCTTGAAGATAACTTAGAACACCTTTTGCTACCACCTAATTATTTTCAAGAGGTTTTGTCACAATTTGACTCAACATACTGACTAGATATGTTAATTCAGGTCTGGTTGTAGTAAAATAAATCAAACTCCCAATCATTTATCCATGCAATGTAGCATCCACCTCTTTAGAACCATCATCACTTTGAAGTTTAACATTCTGTTGTATAGGTATTGAAGCAGCTTTACACTCATCCATTCTTAATTTCTTCAACAATTCCCAGACATACTTTCCTTGAGTAACAAACGTTTTTCCACAATCCCTCCAGACTTCAAGACCCAATCAATAATGCAATCCTCCAATGCCCTTGATTTCAAATACCTATGACATCTGCACTTTAATTTCTTTAACCAAATCATCATAATTTCCAGTAACAATTAAATCATCAACATATAAGGAAATCAACACAATCTTCCCCTTTGAATCAAATCTAGTATATATATTTGGATCATTTGTACTTCTCTTATAACCATGTTGTACAAAGAAAGAGTCTATTTTCTTATCCCAAGATCTGGGAGTCTATTTTAGCCCATATAATGCCTTCTTTAATTTTCATACCAAGTGTTCCTGCCCCTTTTTAATTAACCCTTTATGTTTTGTTAAATACACTTCTTCCTTAAATTCTCCATTTAGAAAAGTAGAGGTTACATCTAGTTGGTGTAAGCTCCAATGTTACTTTGTAGCTAGAGCTATTAACATCCTAATAATATTTAACTTAGCTACATGAGAAAAAATCTCCTCATAATCAATCCCTTCTTTCTATGAGTACGTTTTGGCCACCAACCTAGCTTTATACGTGTCTACACTACCATCTCCTTTGAAATTAGGTTTATATAACCATTTACAACCTATGGGATCTTTTCCTTTTGGAAGGTCAACTAATTCCCAGGTTTTATTTTCAATTATGGAATCCTACTCTTCATTCATAACTGACCTCCATTTCTCATACTGATTTTCTTCATTATAATTCATGGGCTGAACAAAATTTAAAATACTATTCATAAGAGCATAATCTTTGTACCTTGCAGGTAAGTGAGTCTGTCATCTTGATCTCCTTGGTAGAAGAGTTGCCTCATTTTTTTCCTGTGTGATCTCTTGCTCACCTTTCAATGGACTTCAATTGTTGAATGTATCCACATCACTAGATTCATATTTATGTTGTTGTTGTTGTTGTAAATGATTGTCTTTGGCTTCATCATTTTTTTCATTAATCACTAAAGGCATGTTCCACTCCTCATAACTTTTGTCCTCATAACTTCTGTCCTCATTCCCTTCATCAACATGTTCATGGAAGATAACATCTCTAATACCTTTTGAGTAGATGGATTAAACATCTTATATGCTTTGAAATCATAACAATACCCTGCAAATATGCATTTTATAGCTTTAACATCCAATTTCTTCCTATATTCCTTAGGAATGTGTGCAAAAGCTCTAGAACCAAATACTCTTAAGTGATGGACTGTAGCTTCAAAACCATACAAAGCTTCAAATGGAGTCTTGAGATCAAGACACCTAGTTGGAATTTTTTTCTTTAAATAAACTACAGTACTAATTGCTTCTACCCAAAAGTCATTCGATAGGTTCTTACCTTTCATCATGCTACATGCGCACTCCACCAGATTTATGTTCTTTATTTATGTAATGCCATTCTGTTGTAGAGTTTGGGGTATTGTAAAATGTTGTGTTATTCTGTGATCTCTGCAGTATTTGGTGAAGTTCCCAATTTTGTATTCTCATCCTTGATCTGAACAAATAATTTTAATGAATTTCCCTGACTTCTTTTCAACCAAAATTTTAAATTCCTTAAATTACTCTAAAGTAACACTTTTAATTCTAATAAAGTATACCCAAGTATAACTTGTGCAGTCATAAATAAATAACAAGAAATAGTAAGCTCCACCTAAGGACATTGTCTGCATAGGTCCACAAGTTAGAGTATATCTTTCTTTCTCTTATTTAAGCTAGAGGGAAATTCATTCTTGTGCATTTTTCCAAGTGCACATCCTTCACAATCAATATGTTCACTTATTAAAATACGAATTCCATCAACCATACCTTGTTTCTAAAACAAAATTATCATGAAGTTTTATGTGACCAAACCTTTGATGCCAAATATTCTCTGTTGTCATAGTCATTGAAGTTAAAGCGTGATGTCGCATGTTTGTAACATTCAACTTATACAGACCTCAAAATCTTATTCCTGATGTGATTTCCTTCTGATGATCCAAAAATTCCTTTACAATACAATAAGTGTTGAAAAATTCTACCTTTAAATACTGATATGTAACCATGAAGACAAAGATCAAATTATTTTTAATACCAGGCACATACATGATATTATGGATGCACCTAAAATTTCCACTAGGAAATATCACAAGAATATGCCCATACCCTTTAATCTAATATGCTTTGTCGTCTCCCAAGTAGATGTTGGCATCCTTTCTAGTCTCCCTGAAATTTTCATACCAGTTTTTATTACATGTCATATGAGTGGATGCTCCAGAATCTAGAAACCAAGTTCTAGCCTCATCGGTCTCAGCAGAAAGAGAAACATTAGACACAAATAATTTCAGATCATGATTGATATATTTTCCAGCAAAATGCCTTGTATGCCTCTTGTGTCTATTTCTATTATCATCATTCTAATTTTTATAATAGTCTATAGCAACATGACCAGTTCTTCCACAGTAAAAACACTTAATTCCAGAATCATTTTTAGTGGATGACATACCTGAAAATGGACTTTTTGAGATGGACTGCCACTTTTCTGTCCTCCTCCCAGTTTCCCTTTGAAGAACTTTTTATTTTCCACCAATGCCAAATCTGCATTCTGAGGCTTCAAATTCTTACATCTCTCTTCTTCCTGCATCAAAATCCCTATCTACTCTTCAATGGTGGGATCTTTCTCCCTTGTTGCAATCCCTATAATGAACATTTGATAATCCTTTGTCATGCCATTTAAGGTAATTTTAATGAGGTCATATTTCGATACTTTCTCCCCTATGTCGCTGAACTTGTCTCTCAGTTCTTTAGTCTGTGAGATGAATGCAACAATGGATTCATTCTCTTCCATTTTAATGGAGAAAATATTACTCTTCAAAAAAAACAAACAATTTTTATTTTTTCGTTTCACACAAATCCTTGAGGGTCACCCAAATCTCATTGGTGGTTTTACAGTCTCAGATATGAGGGATTATGTTGTCCTTCACTAAAATATTCAACAACACCTTCACTTTGTTTTCCCTCTTCTCCCACTCTTGAACTGATGCAGCTATGACACTCCAGTTTCGATCGACTTTTCTTCATCTTCATTTACAATTGTCCACACACTAGAACCCTCGAGAAATGTCTGTAGCTCGAACTTCCAATTGGTGTAATTTGACCCATCGAGATTATTTCTCTCATTAAGGCATGCCTCTGCAATTTTATTATTAATTGTGACATAGGAAAGAATCAGTATTGACCATCTGCACTGAACAACACCTTGTCCCTATGTATATCCAACACTGGTAAGAGTGACCTCTCTTTGTTGGGGGCAACACTGGTAAGAGTGACCTCTCTTTGTTGGGGGCACACTGCATAGGTTTAATAAAAAAATAGCGCTCTATCACAAAAAACAAAATTGTATCAGCGTACCTCTAATCCCAACCACTAAGGCTCTCCTAGTCTCAGCCACAAAGGCTCTCTAATCTCAACCACCAAGGATCTCAGCCACAAAGTCTCTCCTTACCACAAACACAGATCATACAAAGCTCTGATACCAAGATAAAAATTGGAAAGTCAAATTTGAATAAAACTTTCAATCTGAAACTGGCAGCTCACAGGTGAGACGAGCTACACCTATATGCTACCCCATGCAACACCACTCTATTCCATTTATCATAAAATCATAAATAAATAATTATACATTCAATTTAGGAAGATCAAAACTATCTCCTAGAAAATAGGAACTAAGTCTAAACTAAGGCACACACACAACCATGAAACAAAATTTCTCCATTAATTTCAAGTAAGAATGATGCTCACATTAAAGGAACTATAAATGCATATAAAAATATGGATAAATAAATCAAAAGTGGCTTTCCATGATGTTTTCATTTCTCTTGGAGCTAATAGCATCCACGTGTAAGCTCTACTATCCACCATTGTATTTTTTTCTCTATGGTCATTTGATGCTTACACACATGCCCACTCATTTTTATGCTATTGTGTTGGAGACTCCTAAAATTTCCATGAATACCTAACGAAAAATGCCACACCTAGCCTCCCATGTTGTGATATTGCTCGTAATATGGTTTCAAACCTAACAAGTGACACACATCCTTTGAAATAGGTTAAGATTGATATTCAATTATGTATCTACTATCCATGGAGAATGGATAGCCATTAAGAAATATAATGTGTATAAATATATACTATCCATGGAGAATGGATCACCATTAATAAATATAATGTGTATAAAATCTAATTTTTAATATATTTTATTGGTTCGGAATGAAGAGATTCACCTAATCCTAATTCTAGATCATTGGTTGAGGGGGATGGATAAGGGCTTAAAGATTGAGGCTAAAATTTTGTTGAAATGATTGAAGAATCGAAGGATTAGATAGGAATATGAAATTATTACATTGGTTTCTCCTTCTAAACTTACTCTTTATTATTGCTTCGATACCATAAAACTAGAGAGCAATCAACAATTTGTTTCTCCCTTTGAAACTGTTATTGAGATAGATAAGAAATTGTGGTGAGCCTTGATATTGCACCAAGAATGTTTCAAATACCAGAGGCTACTCTACTTTACTTTATCAACCCGAGTTTCATAAAAACTTGGAGGTGACAGTTCTATATACACAACAGATGCATTCTACTCATGTCATCCTCTTCTAAGTCCTACGAAAGGGTGCTATTTCTAGGGTTTCTGAATGAATTCTGTCACACTTCTGAATTTAGACCTAGGTATACAAATGATTCAAATCCATTACTCTATCATAAATCAAAGAACTATTCTACAACAAGAAATTACATCAACCTACTCTGCATTGAAAGAAATCTACAAATTAAGTTATGGCAATAAATGGAAGCAAACTAAGTGTCGGCCCTCATTTTTTATCTCTTTTTGTTTATGAAATACATATTATTTGCCATAATATACATCTATACACCATAATATCCACCTTATTTTGACCAATAAATTCATATACAGGTATTTAAATTAATTTTTTCAATTCTTAGAAGTTTTTGTAAAAAATTAATTTAAGTGCATTTTTGGACAACATCAGAAATTCCCATAATGGCCTCATGGTTTTCATATTTGCAGGACACTTGGGCTCGATATGGAAATATTTCTAGAAGGCTTGGGAACTAATATTAAGTGTACACCCATTTTTTTAGTCAAACCGAGCTTTAATAGGTCTGGTCAAAGGCGGTCAAACAAGCCCTGTTTATATGGAGGATCCCTAGGAACTAGGTCAAAATTCTTATTTTGTGGGATTTTCTAGATTTTGATAGATATGATGGATGAATTCGACCTAATTGGATAATATAAGGATAATCATGACTATATTATATATTTTAGATGAATTTGTTGGATATTTTATCTATTTAAGCCTCAAACTTTGAAGGCATTGATATGTAGAATTTGTATGACTTAACATTATTATTTCTAAGACTTTGGAGACCTAATTGAAGATCTTTTCTATTCCATTTTATGTTGTTATATGATGATTAATTTATTGAAGCTTTAAGTAGCTGAAAAAACCTTCAGTGTGCGAGGCAAGGGTGGAGGGCCCTCACACCGAGCTAAGTGCACTTCCTAGTTTATTTGTAGTTGCAATTTCTGAATTAGTTTTCTTATGCTTAACTTGCATATTATATTTATGCTAATGATTTATGAGTGTTGATGAATCTAATTATCATTCTTATTCGGCATATGAAAGGACAAAAAAATGTTTAAGTTAAACATTCTTCCTATCTGATTAAGATCTTAAGATAGAATTCATCTTTTCATGTTTTTAATGCTTTTCTGAATTCCTGTTTTCTAACAATAGCATTATTGATAAATGAATCTATGATGAAGGACAACTAGGACCTCTTAAGTGAAAAGCCTCTTCAATTATTGTTTCATGTATCTTAATCTATTGCTCAATAAGTAGTTTTTTATTTGTAATTCATGAAGTAATCTTGTTAGAGAAGGACAAACAAATCTCTTAAGTTAGGAAATTCTTCTACTTCTGATTGCGTAATTGAATTTAGAAATTATTTATATTTGTAATATGCATTTCCTTAATCTTTGATAAATCATCTTCTAACTTGATCATAACTGAAACCCGTATACTCTGGGGATGCTTCTAATTCCTACTAGCCCGAATTGATAATAAATACTTGCGTTAGTTTACAGAGTAAATTGACCCAACATTTTGGCGTCGTTGCCAGGGAAGCATATTTCCAAAAGGTCAATTAGGAAGATAAAAAGATAAAAAATATATATATAAAATCATCAAAAACAACAAAAACATAGTTTTTCTTTTAAGTTATGTTTTCATATGCCTACAGATAGATATCATAAGGGTAGATTTGTGAAACAAAACCCCCCAACAACTCATTTATCCACAGGACTAACAACACTAGTTGTTGGAAGACCTACTATATAAGAGTTAGAGGAAAAGTAGAGATCAAGACAACAATTAACTTTAGTTGAAAGACAAATCTTGTTAGCCTTGGAAGTAAAAAGAAAACAATCACCTAAAGAACCTCCTTCATTAGGAAAACAAAAAGATACAAGAAAACCAATTTTTGAACAACTAGATAAACTTGTCCTTGAACACATCAAAGTAGTGGAAGAAATACGAAATCAACCACATATTGAAACACTACATATCTCTGAACAAGAAATGGCTGAAGAAGGATAAGGATTAACTAGGATAAACATGACTCATGAACAAAGGCTTGAATATGAAAGACAATAAAATTGGGAATGGAGAAGAAAACGAAAGGAAGAAAGAAAGGTAGAGGAAGACAGAAGATCATAAGCACTTAGAAGGATAGACGAAGAAGAAAGAAGAGAAAATCAAAATAGAAGAACACAAGAAAATGAGCAAGAAAATAACAATGATCATGAAACTACTTTTGGCTTTCCAATCTTAGATGCAAAAGAAATATTAGGGGAAGAAATAAAAATGAAAAATATTCCACCTTTTGTATTGCCTAATTTCTATGGAATGTCAATAGAAGATCCTGATGCATTCATGTTCGAGTTTGATATCTTGTGTAGAACTTATGGATATGTGAATGACACACACAAGATTCAACTTTTTCCTGCTACTCTGGAAGCAACAACTTTGAAATGGTTTATGGGTTTAGGAGAACATACAATAACTTCTTGGGATGATATGAAGAATTTTTTTCTTAAAATGTATCAAGATTACTACAAGGCTAGAGACTCAAAAGAAGACATTTTTAGAATGACAGAACAAGAAGATGAAAGTTTGGAAGAATATTTGGAAATATTTCCTTACAATTTACAGAAATCCAAACATCATTCTCTAAGTCTCATTACCATCTGCACCATCTTTCTTAAGGGTGTCAGAGATGAATATTTAGACATCCTTAATGTGATGGGAAAAGGAGATATCTCCAATTTACCATTTTAAGAAATTCTTGAACTTTGTCAGAAATACTTTAGGGGAAGAGAAAAGAGTGTAAAGAGAGATATTTCATCAAAAGCTTCCAAATCTGCAGCAAGTGTAGTAACAAGAGCAGAATTAGGAAGTTTATTAGAAAATTTCAAAAAAGATCTCTTGAGCACTTTGGGAACACAAGTAGATGTCTTGAAAGATAAGAAAAAGAAAGAAGAACAAGATGAAATATTAGAAATTTTCTTTCCAAAGTGTAGGCAAAAACATCCACTCAAGGAATGTCCTTTGCAAGATATACAAGTGTGTGGAATATGCACAGAAAATCATGCAACAAAAAAATGTCCCAAATTAAAAGAATTGAAAGGAGAAGAAGTGCAAGGAGTAGATTCTCTCTACTATATGGCACCAAGGAGACCTTGGCAACCAAGGATGCCTCAACAATTCCCTCAACAAAACCCCCAAAATTTTTAATATCCTCAAAATTCATGGAATACACCAATGCCATGGCAGGCTTGGCCACCACAACAATATCAAAACCAACCTGCACAAGTTTGGAGGGGATATGGTTATGGAAACCAACCACCTCAGCATATGTATCCTCAACAATATAAATATCAACAACCATACCCTCAGCAACATCAATGTAATGTTCCCAACTTTAGCCTCAAGCTAAAATGGAACATTATAGTTGCATATTTTTATTTTGTTGAATAAAAGTGGGTAAACTGACCCATTCATGAAATAAACAGGAATAAAATCCCTCACAATGTGAAAAGGGATCATCATGGAGCGGGATTTCACACCCTCATGTGTGAAAGAGGTTAAAATGCAAATGGACAAGGCCTAGTTGAACAAGTCAAACTGCGTTGGCATGAGTTGGAAAGCATTAAGTGGGACAGCACAGTTTTAGTGGAGGAATATTCCATGGGGGAGGAAACTTCTAGTGGAAGGAAGGAGGAGACTTTTTTGTGTTTAAAAGAGAGGCAAGGTAGCCCATTGATATTATCTTAGATCATTTGATTATTTGTCTATTCAGACAAATTTCTGCCTCTTGCTGTTCAGCAGAGTTGTAGTGCCCTCAGGCATGAGGGAGTCCTGTTTAGGGTTTCCTCTCCTTATTGAGGAGCTCATGAAGGATTTCACTCATCCTCCATATTTCGACATTCAGGCCATAGCATCAGCCTACTTCATCAACACAGTGTCTGTAGCAGATTATTGTGCAGTGTTGCGGGATGTTGCTGGGAGGTTTCCTACAACACCATTTTGAGCTGATCTTTTAGAGGAGGGAGGTTCTCTACTTCCGGGAGGTTAGTGAGGATGGTTCCCGAGCTTATTCCACTATCATTGGCAGGAGGCCAACCACTTCCATCAGTTACAGTGCAGGCCCTCTCATAGACTGCGTTCTAGTTGGAGCACATTTGCACTGAGGGTTTTGCAGACATTTCAGAGGATGAACTCTCTTGTGTCGGGATCAGCCTGAAATTTGGGAGAATCATTGGAGAAAGGCACATCATCAGATTCATCCATTCAGCTTTCTCCATTCCACTCCACATATTGAGTTGCTGCAGCTACCCAACAACTCCGGCATTTTGACAGTTTTGCATATTTAAGCCAATCCTTCTAGGATTGACTTGAGGGAGTGATTGGGAGCTTAGATATTCTCTCCCAATGATGTATGAGCCATGTATATGCAGATCCATGATGTTTTTCACTCAGTACAGCAGTCTCCCTTCTATGACTGTGCAGTCCCTATTCATGGGCATTCTGCTATGGAGCAGCACTTTGTATTTTGGCATATGTTTTCATGGAAGTCTTCTTGCCTTGTTCTTTTGATGTTCATTGTATCATTTGCTGCTGATATTCATAATAAAATGGCTCAATGGTTTTCATACATTTTGGCATAATTTTATTCACTGCTATTTCCAGTTTATGTCTTTATATTGAAGTAGCTGCATTTTTGGGTTATCTTGCAAGATTCCCAATCTTGTTGTATTTCCCTCTTGGGGATATTGTCCCTTGACAACACTCTATAGACAGAGTCTAATAGTGGGCCAGGAAGCCTCTGGAGCTCATCCTTCTTTATGGAGGTGACAAATCCAGTAAATGCCCCTTCAGTCTATCTTTGGAATAGATTTTCTTGTCGATTGACAATGTTTCTGAAAAAGGAACATTACAGTGGTATCAGAGCATAATCTTGGCTCAGCCTGTGGATCTTCACCAAGATGCCATCTAAGAAGAAGAGGAAGACTCCACTTTATGGAGAAGAAGAAAGAAAAAGGAGATGAGCTAGCCAAGCTTCTCCCTAAATCCATCTAGCGCTTTCATGGGAGCCCCAAGCAAAAGAAAAGGGAGAGATTTGAATAATCCCCACAAGGGTTTGAAGCAAAAACAAACTCTAGGGTTTCTGATGAGGAATGTGAACATGCAGTCACATCCTTTGATGCACAGCGCAGTCACATGTGCAGTTTGTCATGAAAGAGATGGGAAAGGAAGGAGAGGTGACCAAGAAGAAAACTCTTGGATATTTTCTAAGAGAGTATGAGTTTTAAACTCCAGCATTCAGAGATCATCTCACTTCATGGATTTTTGCAAGTCTAAGGTGAAGGAGAGCCAGCAGTAGGATATATTTTTTCTATCTACTTTTGAAATTTCACCTACATGTTCAGCCAAAGCATGGGTAGAGGAGTTGAAGACCATGTTGCAGCAGCACAAAGTTTCCAAAGAAGGTGCTATCAGATTTGCAGCGCTGCACTTTAGAGGTAAGACCTATGCATGGTGTATATTTGAGTCATGTTCTTTGAAAGAATAAAAATACTTCTTCCTATTTCAGATCCATCGAAGCAATGATGGAAGGATTTGGTGAGAGAAAATCTAAAACACATGCAGAGAAACAAACCAAGACTTTGCATGTAAAGGGAGGAAACATAAACTCAGATCCACTACAGAACATTTTTGAGAAGGCTGAAATCTTGCATCATACCTTGTTGGAGGCAAGGTATCCATCTCATATTCTTGCACATGAGAGCATGGAGGTCTCTTTTTCAAAAGCAGATCAAATTTTGGGAGAATTTTCCCCGACATGTTGATGATGAGGACGGCAACTACGCTGGTATAGCTAGATTTGATCCAGTGCCTCATGCAAAGGAAAGAGGAGCTCTTGCTCTGCATAGAGGAATTCTTGTGTCTTTGCAAGAAATTCCCCAGGATCTCCCATGTAGAGATCAAGGCACAACTCATGATACATCTGTGCCATTGTTGGTAGGGTGCAGAGCTATGGATATAGAAGAAGAGATAGGGAGGATGATCAGCATCATGTGATGAGGAGCACACACCCTGTCTATTTTATGAGGTTGATGCACCTAAGATGATGATTGGATTGCGTAGTGGAAGCATGGAGGGTTTTCTCCATTCACACATTCAGTCATATCTTGATGATGGTGTCTCACTGCATGGAGACACGGCACCAAGGAGATCACTAGATCAGTAGAGGAGGTTGGATGCTCCACATTTGGGGGCCTCACACCTTGATTTCAGGAGGGTGGAAACCTTGGGAGAGTTCAGCACAACACAGAGAGTTTTGGGATAGACTCAAGAAGGAGGGAGACACTCTCTCATTTTCAGCATCACCCACTCTCATCAGTTATACTGCATTGATATAGTTGTTGCAGAGATGGAGGATAGCATCTTCATGATTCAGGATGGCTGCTCCATAGATTTGGTGAGAGAGATGATACTTCCCTTGAGGAAGGACTCTTTCATGCATTGGAGTAGATGGAGGCCACTCATGCTTACATTGCCCAGGATCGAAAGATTCTTTGGAGGTGATAGTCTCTCATGGGGGGCTCATTTTCAGAGAGCATCATTTCTATTTGAGCATGAGTAGCTGCATGATGGGCATGGCAGCAACTTGGAGGATGACTTTGGCATGAGGGGATGTCAAGGTAGCAGGCAGCAGCGTGATGGAGCACATGATTGTAGAACACCAGCGTTGTTTATATGGAGGATTGATCCAGGATGGAGGGCTCAGCTTTGAATGAGTATTCCCCAGGATCTTGATGCATGCATGATTCTTGGATGGCCTTGATGGAGATGGCAGATATTTAGCGGATTATATGATCATCTACCACCATGGCAGGCTCTTCTTGGCTGGGGCTTCTAGTCTCAAGGAGAAATATTTGCATGTAGCATATGAGGACTTCCTAGCTATGCATTTGGATGCATACTTGCCTTGCTAGAGGAGTTCACTTGGGAGGGAATTCAACATGATCTACATTAGCATATGGATAGATGCAGAGCCCGGTTGTTTTTTTTTAGAGGTTGGCACAACCATTGCCTTACTCATTGGAGGAGAGGGAGAGCATTCAGATGAGCCATTTTAGCTCAAGATCTCAAGTACATGGTAGAGAAGGAATAATTTCACATTATGTACCTCTTTACTTTATATGAGCAACATATTGATCAAGGAGGATCATCCCTTCTTGCACTTGGTATAATGTACTTGCAGCTACTTGTAGCCTTGATTTTGGCTATTTTGTGATGGTTGTGGGGGAAGCCACATACTTCTTGGTGTGCACCATTGGCACCAAATTGTGATTTCATGTTTCATCTTATGAGGAGATGTGGTGGCAGTAAACAAGTGGCTAGTACAACACTTGTTACTTTGATTTTGAGGCAAGCCAAGGAGGCACTGCCCAGGTTCCATGAGTGGGATTTGGAACCACTCTCCGGTTGTCATTTAACAACTTGTTTCTATTGCATATTGCTCCTTATGTATTTCTGATGTTGTATATCTATTGAGGAGCATTATTTGGAGAGAATTGTATGTACAGCCCATTGGGATCATGATTATCCCCATTATACATGTTTTATGTTGCAGGATATACCATGGGAAAACCATGATTGCTACATTGCTACTTGTACCTTCTTGTGGGAGGGACCACTTGGAGAAATTGCAGAGGCATTTCATGGCTAATTTTCTTGATGGGGTAGCTTGGGCCATTCTTGGAGTCCATACTATTTCAGCCCAATGATAGATGCAGCCCCATGAGCACTTCACATGGAGAGAGGACCATCTTGAGAAGCACAAGCACACTCTCCATTCAGCCCCAACACATTGCAGAAAATGGGGGTTGAGATTTTCATTTGGATGATAGCATGGATGAGAGGATCATAATTGGGAGCAGAATTATCCCATGCATATCATCACTCCTACCTTAAGGAGGCCACATTCCAGCAGGAAGGATTCCACTACACCTTCTATATTTCCATGAGGAGCATCATTTTCAGTTTGCATACTTGGGAGAGAGCATTGGAGGGCAGATTTATTGCAGCATATTTGAGTAGTGGTGGGACGATGGATGAGGAGGCCATAAGAGAAGAAGGAGGAGGAATTTTGTTCTCTCTATGCAGTTTCTTGAGGAAAAGCAACATGTGGGAGGGGAGGACTGTAATGTTCCCAATTTTAGCCTCAAGCTAAAATGGAACATTATAGTTGCATATTTTTTTTTTGTTGAATAAAAGTGGGTAAAGTGACCCATTCATGAAATAAACAGGAATAAAATCCCTCACAATGTGAAAATGGATCATCATGGAGCGGGATTTCACACCCTCATGTGTGAAAGAGGTTAAAATGCAAATGGACAAGGCCTAGTTGACCAAGTCAAACTGTGTTGGCATGAGTTGGAAAGAACTAAGTGGGACAGCGCAGTTTTAGTGGAGGAATATTCCACGGGGGAGGAAACTTCTAGAGGAAGGAAGGAAGAGACTTTGTTGTGTTTAAAAGAGAGGCAAGGCAGCCCATTGAGATTATCTTAGATCATTTGATTATTTGTCTATTCAGACAAATTGTTGCCTCTTGTTGTTCAGCAGAGTTGTAGTGCCCTCAGGCATGAGGTAGTCCTATTTAGGATTTCCTCTCCTTCTTGAGGAGCTCATGAAGGATTGCACTCATCCTCCATATTCCGGCATTTAGGCCATAGCATTAGCCTACTTCATCAACACAGTGTCTGTAGCAGATTATTGTGCAGTGTTGCGGGATGTTGCTGGGAGGTTTCCTACAACACCATTTTGAGCTAATCTTTCATAGGAGGGAGGTTCTCTACTTCGAGGAGGTTAGTGAGGATGGTTCTCGAGCTTATTCCACTATCATTGGCAGGAGACCAACCACTTCCATCAGTTACAGCGCAGGCCCTCTCATAGACTGCGTTCTAGTTGGAGCACATTTGCAGTGAGGGTTTTGCAGACATTTCAGAGGGTGAACTCTCTTGTGTCGGGATCAGCCTGAAATTTGGGAGAATCATTGGAGAAAGGCACATCATCAGATTCAGCCATTCATCTTTCTCCATTCCACTCCACATATTGAGTTGCTACAGCGACCCAGCAACTTTGACATTTTGACAGTTTTGCATATTTAAGCCAATCCTTCTAGGATTGACTTGAGGTAGTAATTGGGAGCTTAGATATTCTCTCCCAATGATGTATGAGCCATGTATATGAAAATCCATGATTTTTTTCACTCAGTACAACAGTCTCCCTTTTATGACTGCGCAGTCCCTATTCATGGGCATTCTGCTATGGAGCAGCACTTTGTATCTTGGCATATGTTTTCATGGAAGGCTTCTTGCCTTGTTCTTTTGATGTTCATTGTATCATTTGCAGCTAATATTCATAATAAAATGGCTCAATGTTTTTCATACATTTTGGCATAATTTTATTCACTTCTATTTCCATTTTATGTCTTTATATTGCAGTAGTTGCATTTTTGGGTTATCTTGCAAGATTCCCAATCTTGTTGTATTTCCCTCTTGGGGATATTTTCCCTTGACAAAACTCTATAGACAGAGTCTGATAGTGGGCCAGGAAGCCTCTGGAGATCATCCTTCTTTATGGAGGTGACAAATCTAGTAAATTCCCCTTCAGTCTATCTCTGGAATAGATTTGTTTGTCGATTGACAATGTTTCTGAAAAAGGAACATTACAATCAACCAATGCCATTGCCACCTCAAAATCAACCAATGCTAACTCAACCTTAGTAGCTTCAGTTGCCTACTAACCAACCACCTCCTAGACCAACACAATTGTGAGCTCAACCAATAGCTAATCCAAGTAACAAGGTGGATAGACCAGCATATCATGTGGAAGAGGCAACATATTATCCTACTTATTCAATTATTCCCATACAAGATGTCCACCTAAGGTCTAGGAAGGTGTTACAGAAATATTCTCCTCTGATAATTGAAGAACAAACAGAACAAGGAGAACAAAGTCAATAATCTCAACCAGAACAACAAATTCAGAAAGGTAAAGCTATTATGACTTGGACTCCACCATATCCAGAAAGATTGATACAACAGAATATCCCAATATCTCTGCCTGAATTTAATATTCTAGATGAATTGAAGAACACATATGTCAAAATTCCTTTGTTGCGGGAAATTAAAGAAATTCCGATATATGCAAAAACAATAAAGGAATTATGCATTAAGAAATCTGGCAGAAGAAAGAAGGATCCACCTACAATCCAATTAATTGGAAGTTTAGCTAGTCTCATGTATACAAACACAACCATTGAAAAATATGTTGATCCAGGGATTCCTATGGTTACCATTTCGATTAAAAAAATTTCAGTGCCAAATACTTTAATAGACTTGGGAGAATCTAGCAATGTTATGACTACAGAGACTGAAACATTTGAATCTGAACAACATTAGACCTACTACTACAGTCTTAGAAGTTGCAAATAGATCTAAAGTTGTACCAGAAGGTATATTGGAAGATATCATTGTCTCACTGGATTCATGGGAGTATCTTGTAGACTTCTTGATTTTGCAGCCAAAAAAAAATTTAGGAGGGCATCCCTTAATTTTTGGTAGACCATGGTTAGCCACTGCAGATGCTTACAATGGATGCAGGTCAGGAAGTATGATTATTGTACATGGAGATGAAAGAAAACATGTTACATTGTATCATCCCGCTCAATCTCCTTCTTTATTATCATGGCTTGATGGAGAGGAACAACAAGAGCTTCAATCTGTTCTTAGTCTTAATCAAGTTTATAATTTTAGAGAGGAGGAAGAAAATGAGGACTTATTAGATCTTTTCATCTCATAACCAAATATTTCAGAGCAACTTAGAATAAATCAAGATGAAGCTGCTAGTTATATTTTAAATGAATGTTTTCAGGAAAATTGCACTATACAATCATTTCAAAATACATTCAAAAGCATTTTTCCTGTTAATTCAATTACCAATTCAAAGAGAAAAATCATTGAGATCAGTCCTAAGAGACATTTGAATATTGGTAATAACTTGCAATCATCACAAGAGGGAAAGCTAATAACACTGTTACAAAAATATTCAAAAACTTTTGCCTGGGATTACACAGACATGCATGGGATTCATCCAAAAACATGTATCCATCAAATTTACACTGACGATCAAATTAAACTAGTAAGGAAACTCCAAAGAAGGATGAACCTCATGATGAAGGAAATAGTGAAAGAAGAATTACAGAAACTATTACAAGTCAGATTTATCTATCCTATTTTAGATAGTCAACGGGTTTCACCCTTAGTTATAGTAAATAAGAAAAATGGGAAATGGAGAATTAGTGTAGATTAAAAAGAACTCAATAAAGCTACATTAAAATATCATTTTCCTTTACCATTTATTGATCAAGTGTTAGATTCATTAGCTGGAAATAAATTCTTTTCATTTTATGATGGATTTAGCGGATACAATCAAATAAAGATAGCATTGGAAGATCAAGATAAGACAACATTCACATGCCCATGGTGAACATATGCATACAATGTATTACCCTTTGGTTTATGTAATGCACCTGCTACCTTTTAGAGAGCAATTCTTGCAATCTTTTTTTATTTGATCCATGAGTGTGTAGAAGTTTACATGGATGATTTCGCTATGTATGGTGGAACATATGATGATTGTTTACAAAATCTTGAGAAAGTGTTAAAAATATGAATAGAGACAAATCTATCACTCAGTAATGAAAATTTTTTTATGATGTTAATTGAGGGAATATTGTTGGGACACCATATTTCTTCTTCAAGAATCAAGGTGGACCTAGCGAAAATTCAAGTCAATGTGAATTTATACCACCCAAAACACAAAAAGAAGTTAGAAGTTTCTTGGGTTATGCAGGCTACTATAGGATATTTATTGAAAATTTCAGTAAAATAGCTTTGCCATTATTCATGTTACTTGCGAAAGATGTGGAATTCAAATGGACAAATAATTGTCAAAATGCATTTGAAAAATTAAAAGAAAAATTGTCAATTGCATCCATTCTTCGAGGACCAAATTGGTCTTTTCCATTTCATATTTCAACTGATGCATCTGACACCGCTATTGGAGCATCACTTGGACAAAAAGAGAATCGGTTTAATTATGCCATATATTTCATAAGCAAAAAATTAACACCGGCAGAATTGAACTACACTGTTACAGAAAAAGAATTGTTAGTTGTAGTACATGTAGTTAATAAAATTAGACATTATATAAGAGGTTCTCAAGTTTGCATCCACACGGATCATTCAACCATAAAATTATTAATGAAAAAATCGATCACAAACGGAAGAATAAATAGATGGTTATTATTAATGCAAGAATTTAACATTACTTTGCAAGATCGACCAAGCAAAGATAATCAAGTTGCAGACTTTCTATCAAGACTTCATTCACCTGGTGATCCAAATCCAGTTTCAGATAATTTTCCAGATGAATATCTATTTTCTATCAATGTAAAAACTCCATGGTTTGTAGATATAGCCAACTATTTATCATCTGGCATCCTACCATCTCATTACACAAATAAACATAAAATAATAATAATTAGAGAGAGTGCTAGATATATTTGGGTCAATGGAGACCTCTTCTATATTGGTGTTGATCTAATGATTTGAAAATGTGTTCGAGAAGATGAGATTATTGATATTTTGAAAGCATGTCATGATGAACCATGTGGTGGTCATTTTTCAGATAAGCGGACATCATACAAAGTGTTGAAACTTGGCTACTACTGGTCAGCCATCTTCAAAGTCTCCAAGGTCTATGTGAAAAGATGTGATAGCTTCCAAAGAATTGGTAGAACAGTGGCATCAGATGAAATGACATTAAAGCCACAAGTACTGATTGAACCATTTGAACAGTGGCCTTTAGATTTCTTGGGACTAATCAACCCTCCATCCAATGGAAAAAAGTACATCCTGGTATGTACAAATTATGTAACTAAGTGGGTGGAGGAAAAAGCAGTAGCACTGGCAACAAAAGATATTGTTGTGTATTTTCTGTTTGAAGAGATATTTGTAAGGTATGGAGTTCTGAGACAAATAATAACTGACCAAGGCACACAGTTCACATAAAATCTTGTTCGAAATCTTACAGATAAATACAAGATCAAACACAGAAAATCAACTCTGTATCATCCTCAAGCAAAGGGACAAGTGGAATCAGCAAACTAATTCCTAGAGAACATTATGACAAATATTGTACAAATGAATATAAAGGATTGGTCAGAGAAATTGAGAGATGCACAACGGGCATATAGGATAACATGGAAAAACATAATTGGGTTCAATCCATATCAGTTAGTGTATGGAAAAGAAGTCCTATTACCCATATAATTTCAAATGCATACATTCAATATAGCAACAGAATTGGAAATGGAATTATCTGAGGCGCAACAACAAAGAAATATGGAATTAAATCAACTAGATGAGATACGACAGCAAGCAATAAAGCACACATCTCTTATGCAAGAACAAAGAATAAAATGGCATGATCAATTCATAAAGAATAAAGTGTTTCAGAAAGGAGATTGGGCACTCTTATTCGACTCCAAGTTCAAATATTTCAAAGCAAATTTTATGACTCATTGGCTTGGGCCATATGATATTGAAAAAATATTTGACAATGGAGCTGTCAAAATAAAAACAATTGACGAAGCATCTATTTCATTTGTTGTTAATTGGCATAGGCTTAAGGTTTACAATGAGCCTATAAATAAAGAGTATTTTATGAGAAAAATATCCACAGATACTAGTCTGGAACTAATGGGGTAGCATAGCAATATGTCTCCCATAACTCCAAAAGAAGAAGAAGAATAAAAATAAAATACAAAATAAATAATAATAATAATAATAATAAAATAAAAAATGATAATAAAAGAGATTGGTTGTGAAAATCCAGGAAACTGGCACAATACAAACTCGAATTCATATCGGAAAACCAACTTGTTTGGCCAATATGAATTCTCTTTTTATTTTCATTTTACTTCAGTATGATTTTTGCAAATATACCCTCTGAGACATGTCAGACTTGAGGAAAAATCTTAACATCAACTTGGGAGAAGGCATGTAATAAAACTATGAAAATAGTTTCAACAGCTGAAATGAAGACAGAATATGAATTACAATTACAAAGGGACCTAGTACATCATTCAACATATACAGAAGGGACCCGAATTATTATTGAGAAAATTATCCAGAAGGGACCTGTATCATTATGACAGAAGAAATTTTCAAACATTATTACAAATTATGCCAGAAGGGACCTGAAAATACAAAATGTCAGAAGGGACCTGAGCTACATCAATATTGAAGATCATGAAACAAGGGACATGAAAAAATTTAACCTGTAGAAGGGACCTGAACAACATCATTCCAAATAAAATCAAATTCGAAGTAGAAATAAGTTTCTACATAGTATGGAAGACAAACAAACACAATGTCGAGTATCATGAACATCAAATGGTTTGAGGGAATACAAGTACAGTAAGTAAAAAAATTTCTCTTAAAATTTCAATTTTTTGTGCAAATATTCTAGAATTGTAAAGCTAATCTAGTATTGGTTATGCATTTGTATCACCTACATTTCATCACCTATGTTCTTAGCCCTATTTTATCCATATCCACACCACTATTCTAATCACTCAATAAAAATTCCATAATATATCCATACCATACCCTACCCTACTTTTCTAAACAAAAGAATCATGAACAAAAGGCTTAACATTAAACCTTTGTTGGACCTACAATAAACAAACAAATAGCTTAGTTTCATTGTAAATATTTGATTTTAAAACATGACCATTTCATTGGTAATTTTTAAAATAAAATAAAAAAATAAAACCTAAACTCTAAATCATATGATAGCGCAACTATTTGAATTTCAAAACAAAAGTGCAATCATAAAATATGGTTATGAGCTAAGGTAATGGAGCGAAAGAGAAATCATAATGCAAACAATGGAATGCATATGCAACAAACTAACCTAAAGTATGAAAATGATGCTATGACAAACAACGTATGGCAATGATGCATATATGGATGGACGAGAATATGATGAGACAGTGATACATACACCTTGGAGGAACATAAATATGATGGCACATATTTGATAATATAGTGATGTATATACAAGTGATGAAATGAAACTATGATGGCACATATTTTATGAGGTATGATGTGTTTCAATGGAGAATGGAAGCGGACACAGTGATCAACACAAAGCATGAGAAAAAAACGTGAAAAAGGACTGCGTAATAAGTGAAGCCGAGGACGAGATGTACACCGTGGAGTTAGCATGCCAAATCAGTCAAGGAAGGTAAGCCACAGATGCACAGGTTAAACGGTTGATGAACAGTAAAAAAAATTCAAAATGAAATATTACAACACTGTGTAAATTGTTGAGAGAACCTCTGTCATTTCTAAGCCCTCAAGCAACTGAAACACACTGTGTTTTTCACCATCATCACCTTTCGAAGGCTCAGCGAGAGAAGGAAGGTTTGTAATAAAAACACGCATCTGTTTTGCAACTCTGTGAGAAAAGAATAAATAAGAGAAGACAAGGGAGATTTGTGAGGAGAATAGAAGAAATTTAACACAGCAAAGAGGATAGGAGATATAGTAGTGAGAAGAATGGAGGGATAAGGAGAATTGACTGAAGTTTCAAGCCAGCATATCCGGCAGATGTGTCAAGAAAGCACGAAGTCAGGAGGAAAAAATATCATGAAGAATGAGGTAAGAAGCAAACTCAGATTTTCTTGTTTAAAACAACGATTATTCGCATGAGTAAATCTCGGGGTTGTTAAAAAAAATGTGAGTTATAAATGGATTTCTTCTACTACAAATTTTAAAACTTGTCATTGCCAGCACTCATAAACGCTCTACCACCAGTCAACACTAAATCCTTTGTTGATTGAATGAGTAAATGATGAAGATATTGAGTGAGATTTTGATAATATTGGCACTTCTTGAAACATAGAGACTCCAGTTAAACTAAAAGGAAAATCATGATGATCATTGCAAAGACAGGTAAACTTGAAAATGTCTTCATGCATAGTCTTCTATTTCAATTTGAATGGAAACAGAGAATGGAGAGTTTGGTTTGAAATGCACAGTGAATTCGTTTTAATTGGGTTGTGAAGTAAATTCATTTCATTTGCACACTCAATAAGAGAATTTGAACCAAGTTTTATGGATAATGTTTGGTTTAAAAAGGCATAGTCAAAATGTTTTTTCATTTTTGCATAACAGAGGGCAGAGTCTGGTGAATTTTGAAGAAAACAATGAACTCATTTTATGAGATTTTTGATGAAATAAGTGAGATATGTTTACAAATTATCTTGCATAAACAGTGATATTATATTAGATATATAATGTTTTGCCTTAGAAAAATAATTTTTTATGGAATCGAAGGGTTAGAAGACAATGTTGTATAAAAAAATTTAAAAAAAAACATTTTTTTTACATAGTCAAACAAGAAGAAAAAAAAAATTACAAAACAGAGACAGAGGATTTTTATTTTTTAAGAGACAAAGGATCAAATAAAGAGAGTAGGATAATAGAAACATAATTTTTTTTTAATGTTTTTATAAACCTCTCTATATCAAATCTTGTGTTTGCTGAAGCAATAATCTCACTTCTTCCAAAGAAAACAGAGGATTGACTTTAATTACTTGGCAAAAGCAGCAAACAGAGGTAAGTCTCACTACTGTGATAACATCTAGTACTTGAATTCTTATTTTCAAAAATGAAGTTAATGATAGTAGAGGGGTACATCAAATGGTTTTCAAACAATATGACATCAAGAACAGAGCCCAAAGATTTTCAGATTAAACATTGGCGTAGGGAAACAGTTGAGAAACTTTATCAATCAGGCTTGATAGGTTCCTTCAAAAATTCAAAGGGAATAATGAAGATATCACAAGGGAGTTTATAAACAATTTGAAACAAGATGAAACTATGGTGGGTAGTTTACACATTCCTTTAACTCCAGAATCTATTTCTGAAGCCTTAGAATTTCCATTATCAGGTGAACTTTACCACAAAGGATTGCATTTCAAGGACAAATGTTGGACCTTCTTCTTGGATAAGAACAGAAAGGGTTTCTTTGATAGGTCAAAGGGGATTCCAAGGGAATGGTTCAATGAACCTTGGGTTGAATTAGTTTTGATAAGCCAAAAAATTTTCACTTGTGATAGCAGACATAGTGTAGTACACCTATATGACATTAGGTTGCTACAACATATTAAAGGAGATATCAAGATCAATTTTCCATACTACTTTTGTAGAAACTTGATGAGGATAATTGAAAGTGTAAAATATGAGATCAAACTCAAAGAAGCCCAAATTTATCACCAGGGACTCATAAAAATCATTGTTGATTACTATCTGAAAATTAAGGGTATGATTTGGAAAGATTTCCTAATTCAAAATAAGTTTGTAGAGAAAGCAACAGAAGAAAAACTTAAACCAATATAGGAAACAATAAATATAGTGAATTCACCTCTCTGTCCAAGGATCGGATCAAAGAAACAATAGGAAACAATCATGGTAGAGAGGGAAATATCAATTTTGACCATTTCTAGGAGACAAAAAAGGAGGAATTCAGCAAATTGAAGTAGCAAAGAAAAAGAACCAGAAGTGCAAATCATAGAAACATCTCTTTTAACCAAAAAATTCAATGAAATCCTTGAGAGGTTGTAGCAAGAAGTTTATGAAAATCTCGTAGAGAGGGATTCTTATTTTGAAAATGATGAGTTTGAAGCTACTTTAGTTTTGAAAATACCAAGGAGGAAGACCAAAACCTTAGCAGGATCAGAGAGTTAACTGATAATTTGGAGGTAAGTAGAATAATGGAAAGGCACTTGAAAAGAGAGAAAGAAAAATATAAGACAAAAAGTGAAAATTTAATTAAATAAAATGAGAAGATAAGTGAAGAAATGGGAAAATTGAAAGCCAAAAACAATCTTCTTTACATACAGTCATTCAGGTGGCTTAAAGAGAAAAATTCTTGGAAGGCCAAATATGAGAAATAAAAGGCTAAAGGCTCAATATACAAGGAATAACAATGCAAAGGTATGGATTCTCTTCTACATGCATCACAACAGGAATTTTTAGTGTCGAGAATGGGATCTGCATCAGAGCTCAGCAAGTCCAAAAGGAAAAAGCAAGCGTGAGGACATGCTTGAACATCAGCTTGGGGGAGATGCTGGCCCTCGTTTTTTATCTCTTGTTGTTTATGAAATACATTTTATTTTTCCATAATATCCATCTATACACCATCATATCCACCCTAGTTTTACCAATAAATGCATATACAGGTATTTAAATTAAGTTTCTCAATTCTTATAAGTTTTTGTAAAAATTGAATTTTAAGTGCATTTTTGGACAACACCAGAAATTCCCGTAATGGCCTCACGGTTTGCATATTTGAAAGACACTTGGGCTCGATATGGATATATTTCTAGAAGGCTTGGGAGCTAAGATTAATTTTACACATGTTGGTTCAGTCAAACCGAGCTTTAATAGACCCAGTCAAAGGCGGTCAAACATGACTTGTTTTTATGGAGGATCCCTAGGAACTAGGTCAAAATTCTTATTTTATGGTATTTTCCAGATTTTGATGGATCTGATGGATGAATTCGACTTTATTGGATAAGATAAGTATATTCATGACTATAGGAGATATTTTAGATAAATTTTTTGGATATTTTATCTATTTAAGCCTCAAACTTTGAAGGCATTGATATGTAGAATTTGTGTGACTTAACATTATTATTTCTGAGATTTTGGAGACCTAATTGAAGATCTGTTCTATTCCATTTGTTTTTTTTATATGCTGATTGATTTACTGAAGTTTTAAGTAGCTGAAAACACCTTCAATGTGGGAGGCAAGGGTGGATGGCCCCCACACCGAGCTAAGTGCACTTCCTAGTTTATTTGCAGTTGCAATTTCTGAATTAGTTTTCTTATACTTAACTTGTTTATTATATTTGTGCTAATGATTTATGAGTGTTGATGAATATAATTATTATTATTATTCTTCATATGAAAGGACAAACAAATTTTTAATTTATACATTCTTTCTATCTGATTAAGATCTTAAGCTAGAATTCATCTTTTCATGCTTTTAATGCTTTTCTGAATTCCTATTTTCTAACAATAGCATTATTAATAAATGAATCTATGATGAAGGACAACTAGGACTTCTTAAGTGAAAAGCCTCTTAAATTATTGTTTCATGTATCTTAATCTATTGCTAAATTAGTAGTTTTTATTTCTAATTCATGAAGTAATATTGTTAGAGAAGGACAAACAAATCTCTTAAGTTAGGAGATTCTTCTACTTCTGATTGCATACTTGAATTTAGAATTATTTAAGTTAGATTTATATTTGTAATATGCATTTCCTTAATCTTCGATAAATCATCTTCTAACTTGATCATAACTGAAACCCATATACTTTGGGTATGCTTCTAAGTCCTACTAGCCCAGATTGATAATAAATACTTGTGTTAGTTTACACAGTAAATTCACCCAACAATAGGCATCTTTCATGAAGTAAATTGTTGAATTGAAATTGCAGAAATAAGACTAACCTAATCACACATTTTTGGTCCAAATGGCTAAACACACTTTGTCTACTTAATTTTTTAACTATCATGATTTTACTCATGCATCTAATCATGACCTAACTATGCTTGTAAATGCACTATTTTGCAGCTCAGAGGAGAAAACGCTAAAGTGGTTTAGGAAGGGCTTGAACTCATGAGTGCAAGGTTGAAGGTGTCTGGGTGGTTTTGGAAGGTATAGTTGAGGTGGATGATGGTTTCTAGGCTGAATGAGAGGCCCACTGGTGGTGCTGTAAGTGTTGCTATAGGTTTCTTGTAGTGCCACAGGAAAGTCCTGAATTGCTATAGGAAACAGTCTGAGGGAAATCCCAAGCCAAAAATGGTGGAGAAAAGCATAGGTAAGGTGGAGTGAAGGTGTGTTTGGATGAATGGAAGGTGGCCAACCCCTTGGCCATGCTAAGAACCCCTTGAGAAGCCTGTCTTTCACTTCTAGGGTTTGCTAATGGTGCGAAGGTTAAAAATCTGAAAAACAAGGCTCATGGTGATTTGATGGAAAAAAGGTTCATGATGGGTGAGAAATGATGCTAAGGGTGATGGTGAAGTCTTCATTTTTTGTGCTACTTGAACCTGCAAGAAAACTACCTATTCATGAAACAAACATGGACAAATTCATGATGAAGGAAATGGAAAAGATGAGTTGAATTTGGAAAGAAAACCTACTTTAGCATTCAAACAAAAATCTAACTCATCATTCTAGACATGTTCATGACACTACAACAACCTAACTATTATTTCCAATAAATCATAAACTAAAGAGAACATTTGGCCTGTGGAGAAGGTCTTCCCTCCTCAAGCTGCAATGGCATAGATGAGAGAGGGAGGCTTGACACACAACTTTCTGAATTTATCACTTATTCTACCAATATTTAAGCAATCTTAATTACAAAAAAATACAAATGGAAGCAAACTAAAATAGTCAATTGAAATGTAAGAAAACTAGCTAAAAACTCATAAAGAAAACTAGCTACAATGACATAAAAATAAGCATGGATGCACAAGAGAGACTAAGGCCAATGGATTGGGCCCTAACCCACAAGTCTAGCCCTCTGAAACTAACTCAGTGAAGGAAAATTTGAATACTCATCTTATTGCAAAAAATAGTCTCATTACATAATCATAAAAGGCCTCAAAAACCTATTAGAAGAGCTAAGAGTCTATTAGCTTCCTTCAAAGTTCGAATCCTGATGAGCTCTTTCTCAACCCTATTTAACCTAGAGGGTAGCTACCAACAGATCCCTAAAAAGTAGGTGATGTTTCCACTTTGACTGCAAGAGAAGTGGAGCTTTAGTGCACTTGTTCTCCCACTTGCTTTGTTGCCCTTGATTTCGAGCTATTGGAGGGAATCTCAAGGATCCCTTGGTTGCCTTTAGGAGTTAAGCAAGTGGAAAATCCCCCTATAATCTCTCCTTGTTGTCTACTCTGAGATTTAATTGAAAAATCTTCATCAAAAGTGCAATATCTTGGTGATTATCCTGCATTTATTTCATGTTAGCTATTCAAAGTATGACAAGCCCTAATCACCATCTACATTAGCAACATAAGACCATAATATAACTAAATGTGAGAAAAAGAGACTTAATAAGGCTAAAAGGTGACAATTAACCCCTCCAATTATTCCTAATTATGGAGCTCATCATCACCCCCCTACCAAATGGTTTCTCATCCTCTGAGCAACTTAGTCCTCCTTCTCCATTTCCTTCAAAGCTTTAATGGACCCTATGACTTCCCAAGGAAGAAGTGTGGGAGTCCCTTCAGGAGGGTAAAAGCCATCTTTCTTTTATTCATCCTCCCATTCTCTGTTCTACTCATCTTGGTATTTTCCATCACTCATCCCAGCAACAAGGGTTGACTGAGTTCCAAACCAAGCCATTGAATCTTCCTGGCCTACATGGCCCTCTTGTATATTGGTGCTCTTTCTAGGGCACCTCTCAATCTCTCTGGTGTGTGGCACTCCATATTTCTAAGACTGTGAGGGAGGCTATTCCATGTATTTTGACTATCCATTATGAATTCATCTCCCAACAACCTAGAAACATCATCAAAATGAGCCATGTCTTGAGCTTGTGTGTTGAGGTATTTTTCTGCCGCTACAACATCCTTTTCTATCTTGAGATAGTTGTTGATGACTCCCCAAGGGCTGAATAGTTATGCCCTAATGTGTAGAGGCCCCCTGTTTTCTCTTCTCATGACCCTTCTTACTTCTTGTGCTCTGGTTTCATCATTAACCATCCAAGATGTTAATGCCATTAACTGCATGTCTCCCATTCTAGGATTAGGGTCCCAAATGTTTAAGTCTGTCAACACAAGATTGTGCATGTAGAAATCTGCCATTTTTTCCTTATCTTCTATACTTGACTGGTTGCAAAAGTCAATGAATTGTCTGCAGTTCTGAAAAGTTAAGGATCCATGAGAGGCTGGTGTTCTGATTTGAAATAGGAGCCAATGCTCCTTGAGGTAGATTGTATAGGAATATAAAGGGTATCTATGTTTGATGGCCTCCATGCACAAATACTCAATGGTGTTCATTTATTTATTTTTTTGCTGAAGTTGTTCCTGCAATATTGTATTATTTGTTTGGGCCTTCTAAAGATGCTCTTTCAACATGGATTCTCTGAGCCTAGAATCAAACATATCCTTTCCCAACTCAGTCACTTTTTCCTCCATGACCCTTATGTCATGCACACTTTTGGTTGTAGCAATATTCATCCAATGATGAGTGCATGCCCTCTCCTCTTCTAACTGATAGAATAAAGGCACTGTGAACTTCTGAGGTATCAATCTGCCCCCTTCAATAAATGTGTATTAGGAGCTTATATTTGGCTGAGGGATAGGGTTTGACACTACTACTACATATTTGAGGGATAGGTGGCAGGCTCCTCCTTGTCATCTTTCTCTACCCCACCTTTTTCATCTAGCCCTTCATCTTTTGTCTTTTCTTCAACTTCTTGGACCTATTGACCATCCATGGTTGTCTTTTATCCCTCAAACAAGGATTCTTTCTTTGATTATGGGTATGTTGGAGTTTATTGTAGCAAAGACAGAGTTTCCTGTAGCAAACTCTGTTTTTCCTGCTAAGGACCCTCTCTTGCTTGTTTTTATGCTTTTTTTGTCTTTTGAGGTTCGATGGGGGTTGTTAGATGTGTATGGGATGCCAACCTTATTGAATTTATTATTGTGTAGGTCACACGGGTCCTCATAGGTGAGGTGACCTCTTGAACCTTTCCTTCCTCTATCCTTATTTCATCATCTTTCTTGGGTGCCTCCTCAATGGCAATAGGGCTTTTAGTTGCAGTACGTGGTTTTCCTTGACTCACCAGGCTTTGGTTCTTCCTAGTCCTAAAATACATGGGTGTTTTCCTCTTCCTCTTTGTTTTCATTGGTGTGCTCAAAGTGGCTAGGGTAGCAGCCACTTCCTGATTTTTTATGTCTGGTGACATGCTGGTGTCCTAAGGGGAGGTATCACTACCAAACATAGGGTCCAAAATTTCCTTCCCCTCTATCTTTTCTTCCTTCTTCCCCTCATTCTTTTGTTCCTTATTCCCCTCAGTCTCTTCCTTCTTTGTTTCTAATGCCTCTGTATTTTTTGTTTCAACCGAGTCCACTTAATATTTTTCTTCCTCATATTTAGCCTCCTCTTATTCTTCTTCTACCTCCTTCTCTCTAAGACTAGATGCAAAGGTTTGTCCTGTTTGGGGGGCTATGAAGGCTTCCCTATCCATGTCTATGAATGAGGACCAAGACACAGGGAGGTTTAATCTTCTCAGAGCATCATTCACTATCAATTTTATAAGGCCATGATGAACCAAATGTTGGTATTTACTTACCCTCACACATTTTCTCATGTATGTTATTGAGTTCAAGAGGAAATGAGGGATTCTTAATCTTTGTTCTAGATGGAGTTCTCCTTAAAATCTAAGCTCATTCAACAACCTGAAATGGTACCCATAGACTACACTAAGTCTGCCTTCACAGGAAATGAATTTCATGATATGGAAGGCTACTTCATCCCAAGGGTATGGAAGGCTTTCTATCCCAACTCCATTCTTTTCCTCAATGTATTCTTATCCTGGAAAAAAGAAGCTTTTCTTGGATGTAGTTCTTGGAATCCTTTCTTTAACCCACTTAACTCCTAAGGGAAAAGTGGTGACTCTGCTTATTAGTTCAGGTGAAAGTGTAATGTCTAGGCCCCTAACCACAGTGGTTTCTCTCTCCTCTGAGTGTGATTGCAGAGCCACTGCAAACACACAAGCTATCCCCTCATCAAAAAAATTCAGAAGCTCGAATAAACCTAGCCATTGGTGGTTTTTGAAAATTTCCATTACTTGAGGATGTTGCCTTATTATTTAAATATCAATGGGCTCCCTTTTGTTAAACCCCCCTCCCATTTTTATGGCTACGATAGGAAGGTGGTAAGATGTTTTAGATTTATGTGAAGAGGTCTTGGAGATTATGGTCTCAAACTGATGCAAATTGGTTTACCCTTTAATTGCCAAATTATAACTGACTGTGTGTAAATTTCATAGAGAAATTTCAATTCTGGAGGGTGGAAACCACTTACCTCTATCCTCTGGTGTTTTTGCTTAGGATATGGTGGCCTTAGGAAGTAATTTTACCCAAAGGTGACCCTTTTTTCCCTCTATATTCTTGTTGATATTCTTGTGTAGTTGCATGTAGAAATTTATTGTTTCCTGTAGCACAATGGTGCATGCAAGCTCAGACTTCAATTCTTCTCTCCCTGATGGCTCCTCTAGATTATTTTCCTCTCCCTACTCTAGAAATTCTCAGTGGAGTCATTATAATGAGGCAAAACTCACCTTTATGGTCTTTTAAACTAATTTTGGAGCAGGGTGCTGACTCGTACTTAGCACGAGTTTTCCTCTTTGAGACCATTGGTCCCACTCCAATTCATGATTGCTTCAGTCTTGTAATCACCTCCTCATACTTGTTCACTCCCTCTTGACTGATTTTACTTACCCAGGTGGCATGTACCTTCTCACTTTTAATTCAGTTTAACTTTACTAAGGTGGCCAAGTTAATTGGCCACCTTTTCTACCTTTTAAGTCTCTAAACCTCAACATTAAAGTATTTTGGTCATTATGAGTGCATAGAGAGAGGTGAAGGGCCATACTTGAGCCTACCTGGTGCTAGTGTGTTGAAGAATGTGTTGGTGCAAGGAGCTGGAGCTTGTGGTTGCAGCCATGATCTTCCTCTTGCTACTTTTTATTTTTTTGTTTATTTTCTGAATGAGCAGCTTATTTTCTGAGTGAGCTGCTTGTTTTCTAAGTGAGCTTCTTGACCTTTTATTTTTTTTTTCTTTTTGTAGGTGTTGCATGGAGGTCTTTAAGTGCCTTGAATGGTGTGATCACTCTCTTGGAGTCTTCTAGTGGTCTTTTGAAGCCATCTTCATCAACTAGCCTCCAGCTTTCTTCCTTTTTGTGTGATCTAGGTGGATTAAATAGGTACAAGTACAAATGGCTTAAGTACAAGGCTCAAAAATCAAAGTGTTCAAAAGTCTCTCAAACCAGGTTCATGTTGTAGATCTTGTCATTCTAATTCAAACGGCGCAGATGACACTTAATTCCGAGTCTGTATGAAGAAGTAAGGAGCAGTCAAAGTTCGAGGGTTGACTTGGTGATGTGGCAACTTAAGGAGGCGACATTTTGGAAGAATTCTGGCCACCGGATTCCAGCCAACCTGGACGGATTCTAGGCGAAATTGTGGGTTTGTTAATTTTACTCCTTTGGTCAAATTAAGAAATTTTCATAAACGCCATTATTGTTATTTTAAACGAAAAATATATAAAAAAAGGGGCAACGGGTGGAAAAACCTATCGACCCCTCCGCATGTCAACAAACAAATAAGTAAATATAGGGTTAGGCGGCCATGACCCCGTCGGACCCCTCGACCGCCTTATAGAGCCACTCCACTGGAACCATATTATGTGATGTTAGTTCATATATATATATAAGGTGGGGGCGGGGCTGTCAACTCTGCTGCCCCCAACCCACACTTGACACCATGCAATATGGAGCCGACAAGGGTGTGGGGGCGGGCCTCCCAATGCGGGCCTGACCCCCCAACCAAATTTATGCCAAAATTAAAATGCGGTTGTTTAAAACGAATTCGGATTTTATGTAGGGGGTGGGGTTTGGCCACTTGACCCCCTCCCTCATATTTGGGATCGCAACCAATTCCTCCAATGGCCATTTTTGGAAAATCTGCCCACCTTCACCTACATGAACCCTTCATTTTGCAGTGTGCCCAAGGACAGACAGGAGCGGGCACGTAAAATGAGGTAGTCGAACCTTGAGCAATGTGCAGGAGGGGGCGGAACCATGATCTGAGCCATTTTTCTAGAGTGGCCAGATTTTCACTTTGTCAGATTGGGGGAGTTTTTATATGGATTCTTCACTAATCGACACCACAAATCCAACGGTGTTGTCCATTTCTTCATCAAGGTTTTCAATTTTCAGCCAATTTCAGATTGGGCAGGTATAAGGGTGTAATTCCTCATTTTGTACTTGTACTTTCATTTTTTCCATTTAATGAAAGCAGGGCCTCCCCACTATTTGAGCAAGGCCTGGAGACGTAGTCCCTCCTGGATGAACTCTGATGTCAACTCTGTGTTCTCGTGAATGATATAAATTGCTTCTCTCTTTTTCCTCTTATGAATTTAAAGTTTCTTGTTTAAAGCTACAATTTTCACATGTTAATTCTTTTATACATCTCAAGCAAAAGATTTTGGATCAAGTGGTATCAGAGCTGGTGTTTTCATATGTGAATTACATGCTTGTATGCTAACAAGAAACAGGCTAAGAAGAGGTGAAGGGACGCTACAGGCTTTTGATCCCAAAGCAAGACATGCACGTCAGAGAAGGAACATGAGTGAAGAGGAATGACATGAAGCAGAGCTCAACTTCCGCAAAACCTTATATACCATGGCAGATTGAGTAGAGAATTTATTCTATAGAATTGAGAAGTTATAGAAATTGGGATATCATTCTTCAAAAGGGCAAGGTTCAGCGCATGGAGATGGTGGAGGAGATCCACCTCCTTCAGCAAATGAAAGTCCTTCCTCCTCTTCTTACCATCATAAAAAAAATTCTGGAAATACGTCTAACAAGCCTTTCTTTAAGTTAGATGTTAAATTTGATCCGTTAGCCCCCTAATTTTCTCCTTTTTTACCATTTTCCCCTTCCTAAATCATAACCATTTACCTCTGTTTCACCCTTTTATGCACCCTCATCTTGCACCAGTCCAAGCACAGTGACATATTTCGTATAAACCTTTATTATTCATGTTTTAATTCAATTTAGCATTAATTAAATATTTGTTACATGATTTCTTACTTTTAAATCACTTTTGTAACTTATAGATAGCTCCAAAGGTTATTTGATGGTTAGAGTGCTTACCGTGACCGCTGATCTTAGTGCAGGATCAGATCTTGCACCATTTCTAGCACAACAGATCTTTGCGCCAGATCTGAACCTCCTCGATCACCGCCTCGTCTTGAGCCACTTCAGCCACGACTGCGAATGATTCAAAGGCAACCGAGACCAATCCGTGAAGGGCGAAAGTTGGTTAGCTACGGCCAGGTTTGCAAAACTGTCTTATCTTGAAGTCAAAACTAAATTCTGCATTTTGTTATGAATCAGTTGAACGATCGGTTTTGGTCTTTGGCCAACAGATCTATATAATGTAAAGTGTAAATAGGACCTAGGGAGGAGAACTTTGGAGCAGATTTTTTTAGAGCGAAGTTGATAGGCGGTAACCAGTTGATATTTTTATCGCCCGAATCTGGGCTGGACATTGTATTAACGCATTTATTCGCCTCAATGAATTAATAAAAAGATTTTTCTACCTCGTGTTTCAGAAATTGTGTTTCTATTTTTAAGCTGATGAATTGAATAGTTTACTGAGCAGTGTTTTAACTTAAAAGGGGAACGCGCTGGTTGGCTAGGGCCAAGCCAACCCAGCACGTTTACCCTATTTTATGTTTCCTATAATTTGTGTTTATATTATTAAAGTGTGATTTAACTTTCAGCACAGGTATTCTTGTCTAAGTGAAAATGGATCCGTCGTGTGAAGTAGTTACATTTTATTTCCCTACAATTTACTTTCCTGCACTTGATTTTAGATTGGTTTTCATCCGCCTGGTACAAGCAAGAGAAACTGCAACAGTGCACGTTGGTGTGATGCAGCAAGTTTTCTTAATCTACTTTCCACAATTTTCTTTCTTTCTTTAAATGTTTATGACAGGATAAATGATTGTTTCTTTATTTCTGCATTTTTTTAAGATCAGAAACATTCACTTTTATGTGTGCAATTTGACTCGACATAAAACTAGCACTTGCAATAATTGAACACTTGTTTTAAGGATTAAAATCTAAGTGCAGGAAGCCTTGATCTGGTGCAAGAACCAGTTTGTTACCACAAGATCTGAGTGCTCTAAACCTTGAAAAGTTTGAGCCCTTGCATGAAGTAAAAATCCTTTAGTAAAGACACTATTTATACCTTCTACATAAATCTTTGATCCTGCACTAGTGCAGGACAAATTAATACAAGAAGGAAAACTCTAAGGAAGCAGGTTTAAGGGCCCATCTAACGAGACTGCTAAAGTGTCTCTGCTAAGGGAAAACACACACTCAATATATTAAACAACCATTAGTTGGAGTGATTGCCTGTTATCTTTAATTATCTCTTGCAAATGCATACTTCCTCGTTCCAGTTTTAGATTATTTTTTATGGTTCAAGTTGCCTTCTTCTCTTTTGATTTGATTCTACAATATTTCCTTTAAAGAAAGTAGGGATTTACATTATAAAGATTCATACCATCTCTGGCATTGCCTGTGCTTCGTCTCTAAGTTTAAAAATCCCCCAGGTTGACAAATTAAGTGTTGAGGAGTTTGCTTAAGTATAATTCCTGCAGCCAACATTTTTGCGTCGTTGCAGGGGAGGCGATTTTATTTGGTAAGAATTTTCTGATTATACAATAGAGGTAATTTTTCTTTATTTTTGCAGTGTTGTTTCTTTGAAGGAATTTTACTGGTGTTGATTAATTTCTGACAACATTTTGTAGAAGTTATATGTTATTTTTTCTTTCTTTTTTCCTTTTGAAATGCATGCCTAGAAAAGGTAAGGGTTCGAAGCCCACTAAAGGCCGAAATAATTTTGAAAAAAAAATTCATATTGGGTCTCCTTCTATCAGCAGGAAGCCCAATCCAATTCAAACCCATCACGCAGGAACAATCCACTTGGATTCTAGTGATAATAGCTCAGGTGTGGATCAGCCTGTGGAGAGCGGTATAAGTAAAAGGGGAACAATGGTGGACCAAGAAGATCATTTGGAAGGGACTAGTGACAACCAGGTAAGTGAAGAACAGTCCATTTTTGTGTTTTCAATTTTGGATCCTGATACTGTGTCGCAAATGAAGAATATTCCACCATCAAATCTCCCTCATTTCCATGGTAAATTTCATGAAGATCCTGACTCTTTTCTATTTGAGTTTGATATTCTGTGTAGAAGTTATGATTATGCAACTGAGGCTCAGTAGTTAAGATTATTTCCTGTTACCCTCAAGGACTCAGCTCTCCGCTGGTTTATGCAGTTAGGAAGAAACACCATAACCTCTTGGGATCAGATGAAGAGAGTGTTTTTGTCTAAATATCAAGAATATTGCAAAACTCGAGACATGCAGTATGAAATTTTTACAATCATACAAGATGATGATGAAATGCTTGAAGATTATTTGGAAAGATTTCTATATATTTTACAAAGGTCAAAACTTAAGCTTGATCCCAACACTATTATATCCTTTTTCTTAAGAGGACTTACTGATAATGCTAGAAATAATTTGAATCTGTTAGGACAAGGTGATATTTTTCAGCAAACTTTTGATCAAATTTGTGAATTATGCAGGAAATTTTCAAGAAACCAGTATAGATCCGGTAGAGGAACTCGAAATATAAATAGAAAAACTGAATCTATTGATGCTATGATTATTGGACTAGAAAATAAAATGGAAAACATGAAAATTGATATAATGAACACTGTTACCAAACAGTTAGACTCCTTAAGATTTCAGCAGAAACTCATGAAGGAACAAGAGTCATTATGTATTTTCTATCCTAAATGTAGAGACAAGCATCCTCCTAAAGAGTGTCCTCTTAATTTGAAAGAAACTAATAGGTGTGCTATTTGTGCAGAAGACCATATCATAGAAAAATGTCCCTCTATACCAAGACTTAAAAGCTGTATTTATAGGGGGACAACCTGAAACTGAATACTCGAATGTTATGGGAGCAAGAAGGAATTGGCCTCAGGTAGGTACAGGTATGGCTTCTGAATTTTCTCCAAACTATTTTGGTTATAATTCACGTGCATATTCTTATCCTAACTCTCATCAGAAGTGGCAGTATGGGAATCAATATCAGCATGGGCAACCTTCTCAACCATGGCAACAAGGTTGGAGAGGGCCAACTCATTCTCCATATTCCTACCAGCCACCTATGAATTCATATCCATCTACACATGCATCTTATTCAATGCCTCAACTTCTGAGTCAGTCCACTCGACCATTGCCTTTACCTCCACCCTTTCGACCTCCTTAGTTGCCTGCTCAACCTATGCCCAATCCTAATAATAATAAAGAAATGAAAATGATCCATGTAATAAATTCACCTTTACCATTTGAATACCAGTTTATTCCAGTTGGGGTTCATGATATTCAATTAAGATCGAGAAGGAGTGTAACATCATAAAATCAGAAGCAACCTATGGTGATCGTTGAAGAGAAAGGAGAAGAGGAAACTCTTAACCATTCTTCGAAAGCTATCACTAAGTAGCCCTTACCCTCTGAATCCTTTCCATATTCTTCTAACCAACCTCCCTTCCCAGAGAGGCTACTAATGGAAAGGAGTGAGCCTATTTCTGAGACTAGTTTGACATATGATCTTCAGAATATTTTCATTAAGATACCCTTGCTTCAAGCCATCAAAGAGATCCCCATTTGTACCAAGATTATTAAGGAAATTTGTCTCAAGAAACTCGGGAGGAAGAGATTGGAATCCCAAACCATTCAATTTGTTGGTAGGGTAGCAGAGTTGATGACGGGATGTGTGTCTATGGAAAAATATGCTGATCCTGGAAACCCTGTTGTCTTAGTTCAGATTGGTAATGTCCTTGTCTCTAATGTTCTTATAGACCTGGGGGCAGCCATTAATGTCATGACTAAGCAAACCATGGATCAACTTCAGTTATCTCATCTTCGCCCTACTCCCACTATGCTTGAATTAGCAGATAGATCTAAAATTAAGCCAAAAGGAGTATTGGATGATGTGATCATATCATCAGATTCTTGGGAATATCCTGCTGATTTCATTGTGCTTCAGCCAAAGAACCCAGTAGGAGGACATCCCTTGATCTTGGGTCAACCATGGCTTGCTACGGCCGATGTATATATTGGATGTCATTTCGGTGATATGTATATTTCACGTGGAGATTCTAGGAATAAAGTTACCTTATACCCCCCTGCCAAATCCATTCAGGACCTTCGAGATAATTTATGGTTGGATCAAAGAAGTGATGAGGAGACTCAGTCTATTTCCCTTATCCATCATTATACTGGGTCTTCACAAGAATATGAGATTCAAGATTTTCTGAATAATCTAGACACTATGCCTAATTATGAGCCTTTGAGCCAAATTTTTAGCCTAGATTTTCAAGAAAATCATGATTTTCATTCTTCTGTACCACTTCATTTGACCACTCCCTTGAGTACTCCTGATCCTAATACCACTCTTTTTGAGATTAGCCCTGGTAAATCCTTGCATATTAGTTCAGATTTGGACTCATCTCAACAAGAGAAGCTTGTGAATTTGTTGTGAAACCATCTTAGTGCCTTTGTTTGGGGCTATGAAGATATGAAGGGTATCCCTCTTGAAACTTGTACACATCATATCTATATTCGGGAAGGAACCTGACCTGTCCGACAACCCCAAAGGCGAATGAATCCATCTCTAAGAGATATTGTGAAGGAAGAAGTACAGAAACTCTTAGATGCCAGTTTTATCTATCCTATTTCCAATAGTCAGTGGGTCTCTCCATTAGTGCTTGTACCTAAGAAAGATGGAAGATGGTGTATTTGTATTGATTATCGAGAATTGAATAAAGCCACTCTTAAATATTACATCTCTCCCCTTTCATTGACCAAGTGCTTGATACCCTTGCAGGAAAGAAATATTTCTCCTTTTTGGATGGCTTTAGTGGTTATAACTAGATACAGATTGCACCCGAAGATCAGGATAAAACTACTTTTACATGTCCATGGGGGACATTTGCTTATAAAGTGCTTCCCTTTGGTTTATGTAATGCCCTGGATACCTTTCAAAGGGTAGTCCTGGCCATTTTTGCTGATCTGGAATTTGTAGAAATTTATATGGATGACTTTTCTGTGTTTGGTGATTCTTTTTAGGAAGCTCTCAAAAATCTGGAGAAAGTCCTTATTCATTGTCAAGAATCCCATATTGCTTTGAGTGACAAGAAATGTAGATTAATGTGAAAAGAGGGAGTGGTACTTGGCCATTTGATTTCCGACAAAGGTATCCAGGTTGATCCAGTAAAGATTGAAATCATTCTGCATCTTCCTGCACCCAAAACTCAAAGGAAAATAAGAGGTTTTTTAGGACATGCTGGTTACTATATAAGATTCATTGAGAATTTTTCGAAGATATTTGCTCCTCTTTTCTGACTTCTAGCTAAGGATAGTGAATTTTCTTGGTCCATAGTTTGCCAACAATCTTTTGAAACATTGAAGGAAAAATTGGTGCAGGCACCAGTTTTGCGAGGTCCTAATTGGTCCCTGCCTTTTCACATTTCCTCTGATGCTTCAAATTTAGCTATTGGCACAGCTCTAGGACAAGAGGAAAATAAGAAATCTATGCTATTTATTATATTAGTAAAAAATTTCTTCCACTGAATTGAATTATACAGTTACAGAGAAAGAGTTTTTAGCTGTGATTTTTGAAATTAATAAGTTCAGGCACTATATTACAAGATATGAAGTATTTTTACATACTGATCATTCCGCGATTAAATATTTGATGACCAAACCATTGACAAGTGGTAGAATGACTAGGTGGTTGCTATTTTTGCAGGAGTTTAATGTTACTATTGTTGATAGACCAGGGAAATCTAATGTTGTAGCAAATTTTCTTTCTAGATTAGATAATCCTGGTGAAGTAACTCCTGTTAATGATGATTTTCCATATGAACATATTTTTGCTATGTCAACAGATTATCCATGGTTTTCTGACATTGCTAATTATTTGGTCACTGGAAAAACACCACCTCACTTGTCCGCTCGTCAAAAGTGGAATATTATTCAAAAAAGTGCTGCATATTCCTGGATTCAAGGAGATCTCTTTTACACTGGTCCAGATCTGATTATCCGTAGATGTGTAAGAGAAGAGGAAGTGTTTGACATATTGAAATATGCTCATGATGAACCTTGTGGAGGCCACTTCGTTGATAAGCAGGCTGCATATAAATTATTACATGCTGGTTACTTTTGGCCTTCCTTGTTTGTGGATGTCAAACAATATGTCGGGCGATGTGATAGTTGTCAACGAATGGGCCAGCCTAATCAAACTAATGAAATTCCTTTATGCCCCCAAGTTATGATTGAGCCATTTGAAAAATGGGCTTTTGATTTCATAGGGCCAATAAATCCAACATTCTTAAGTAAAAAGCATATTTTGGTTTGTACAGATTTCGTTACAAAATGGGTAGAAGCTAAAGCTGTTTCTTTTTCTACAGAAAAATTTGTTGTTGATTTTATTTTTTCTGAAATCTTTACTAGATTTGGTGTGCCTAGAGAAATTGTTTCTGACAATGGTCCGCAATTTATTTCTAATATGGTACAGGTTGTGATGGATCAATACAAGATCCGGCACAGGAAATCCACACCGTATCACCTACAAGCAAATGACTAGGTGGAATCTACAAACAAAGTGATTGAGTCCATTCTTACAAAGACAGTCAATATGCATCAGAAAGACTGGGCTAAAATATTACCAGAAGCTTTGTGGGCATACAGAACCACTTGGAGAAATAGCACGGGACATACACCATATGAGTTGGTATATGGCAAACAGGTTCTGTTACAAATTGAGTTCCAGATCAAAACTTTCAGAACTACAGTTCAGTTAGGAATAGATATCTCTGAGGCACAACAATAGCGTCTTCTCCAATTAAATAAGGTAGATGAATTTCGTAGAGATGTTGTTTAGCAGAACATCCTAATTCAGCAGCAACGAAAAAGGTGGCATGACAATACTATTCAGAAAAAGCAGTTCCAACCAGGTGATTGGGTACTCCTTTATGACTCTAGATTTAAAAATTTTAAAGGGAAGTTCCATACACGTTGGATGGGACCTTATGAAGTGATCCGAGTATTCGATAATGGAGCAGTAGAAGTCAAAACTATTGATGGAAAAAATTTAGTATTCTTGGTAAATGGACATAGATTAAAGAAGTATTTTCAACCACTTGCCAAGAAATATTTTATACAGCAAGTCCAACAGCAATTCGGGATGGTAGTGGTAAATGGTAATACCAACTTTTTGAAAACATGAATTCTTCTTCTTCTTAAAGAAAAAAAAAATTTAATGAAAAAGTAAAGAAAAAATATTTTCCTGTAATTATGAAAATTAGTTCGCTGACATGATTGCAGAAGGGTCAACCTGAAAACTAGCTTGCTGGAAGGAAGATCAAAAATTTCTAATAAAAAGAGAATTTTGCTTTATCTTTAGATATGCTAGCGACCACCAAGTAAAAGCAGGTTCAGCAGACCTTTGTACATTGGAGTAATTAGCATGGATATTTTTATTCAAGTAACACTTCATTCTCGCTGCAGTTATTTTTATTGCACCAGTGCAGTCAGACCTTCCAGAAAATTTTATGCCTTTCTTCATATCCCATTTCATAATATTCCCTCGGTTTTCTTCTTTAAATCCCAGAATGATTAACCTTCCCACATTCTTCTGAATTTACCCTACCCGCTTCATAAAAATCCCACTTTACTCTTGAATTTTTTTCCCTATCCCACTTCTGTTTATCCCCTCTTGTGGTACTATTCTTGGAATCCCTGTAAAAAAATTCCTTGCCATTCTGAAATTTCCCCCTTTCCAACTTCTTTGTTTCCTCATGAATTCATTGCAGAATCTCATACACAAAGAGCAAAAAGATGCTCTGAAGCATCAAGAAAGGGCGAAGAAAATTTTTAGTATTAGTTGAGGAAGCTATGTTATAATTCCAGCCTATATTTTACTTAAATTCTCTGTTCTTTTTTCAGAAAATATGCTTGCACTAGTACAAGAATATCATCCTATATAATAATATAAGCAGAATGGTACTAGCAGAACAGTATAGTAAGCGGTGTAAACAGATCGGTGCAAGCATGCACCTTGACAGAAGCAGAGTACAATTTGTCATTTTCATGAGCATATATCATAGGAAGTGGTCATCATAAAAGTTTACAAGAAGCCTTTTCACTTATTTAGGGATTACTTGTCTATCATATTAACTAGGAGAAAATTATTTAAAGTACAAAGTGTTTTTAGTTAAGAATCATGATCATTTTTTAATAAATGCTAAAGTTTTTTGAATTATAAAGAAGTGCAGAAATGTTTAACCATTTCTTGGATATAATTACCCTTTCCTCCATAATCCTAAATTTCCTTCACTTATAACGATTACCTCACTTAGCCATTAAAAACGCCGCCGCAAATACCAATCTCGCACGATTCTAAACATGCCGCGCATCTACGACTATTTTGGTGGGATGGATCGGTGATAAGACAGAAGGGATGGTGGACAGTTGGATCCCTATTTACAAAGAGCCAAATTTTCCGGTATTGCATGCAATTTTTGGACTGTTCATAACTGTTAAGCAGAGATGCCGCCTGTTCGATGTGAACCTTCGTCCCTAAGTGAGGTAGATCAGACCACTGAGTTTCGCAATAGTCTTGCACTATTGCGAGACTCATAATTTTTAAAATTTTTGTAGAAATTTGACGAGCACAACAATGAAGTGGCCCTACAGTTTGCAAAGAGTTTTAAAAATGGTTGTGTAAATATTGGGCCCCTGAAATTAAAGTCACGGAAAAATCGATAGCAGCAGCGACGGGCTTGCAAAACACTGGTTTGCAGTACTTTAAAAATCAGAAGCTTGAGAGGAAGTACTGGTAGCATTTCGTCATTGATAAGGACATGAAGGTAGATTGGAAGAAAGGAGTTCCGCGCAGCGCCCTCCTGGGACAGTGGCGGGACCTCCTTTTCATCCTACAGAAATTTGTGACTTGTGAGGGAAGGTACTCCCTCACCTTTGTTTATCATTTCAGGATGTTGCAACACTTCGAACCCAGCCAGCACGTCCGGTGGATGATGGATTTCACTTATTTTTTGCTTTATATTTTAGAAAAGATGGCCAAGAGTGTGCAGGGCGCACGGGCGGATCAGGCCGACAAGAAATTATATCACCACATCCTGATCAAAATCTTGGTCCAGAAACAATTGGAAATTAAGGGCATGACTTGGAAGGAGTTGTTGAAGCAGCTAGATAAAAATCCCTCTGCAAGAAAGAATACAGTTGCTAAAAAGAAAACAGAGACCCCCGCCAGCACAAGAAAGGGTCCAAGTGTAAAGAGAAGTCCTTCTTGCACCAGTGTAAAAAGGAAACGACCCGAGAAATCAACAGAAGAAAAGGGCCCATCTCCAAAGAAACAGAAGACAGCAGGTACACCTATTGAAGAAACTCCTCCGACGCCACTAGTGCATGAACAGACCCCTGAAGAAGACAATTTGTTGTCAGTCCTTGCAGACGCAGCAAAATCGGTGGAAATTGAAGATGACACTCTGTTGGCCGATTTTATTAAGGCCCAGAAAAAGAATGAAGAACCTGGTACAGAACCACAGTCCCCACAGAATGTTGGATCCCCACCTGCACCAGTGCAATAAGAAGAAGAATCGGAAGAGCAAGAAGAAGAAGAAGAACTGGAAGAGCAAGAAGAAGAAGAAGAATCGGAAGAATTAGAAGAAGAAGAAGAACCAGAAGAGGAGGAAGTATTTACTGAAGTCATGAGGGATACTGAGGTCCCTGAAGAAAATACAGCCCCTGTTAGGACAGAAAAGGAAGAAGACTCGGTAGCTCCTGCTGCTCGGATAATCGAGCTAGAGGTTCAAGTGCAGAACTTAAAGCAGCTCGTAGCTAAAGCGCAGTAGGAAAAAGAACAGAATAAAGAATAATTCATGACGGAGATCTAGAAGAAGAAAGGAGAAGTTAGGGTATGGAAGTATTTTGCTTCGCAATGTTTCAGACGACTTAAAAAGGTGACGAAGAAATTGAAGAACAACAAAAAGACGAAGTCTGAAACAGTGTAGACTGATGATAGTATGTCGGATCAGGAGTGAGCTGGAACGCTCAAAGTTTTGAAGGTTTTTTGCAGAGGTAAAGAGTTGTGTGAGGACACACAACATCTTAGGGATGGGAGGATGTTATCCCCCTAATTTTCTCTTTTTTTACCATTTTCCCCTTCCTAAATCATAACCATTTACCTCTGTTTCACCCTTTTATGCACCCTCATCTTGCACCAGTCCAAGCACGGTGACATATTTCGTATAAACCTTTATTCTTCATGTTTTAATTCAATTTAGCATTAATTAAATATTTATTACATGATTTCTTACTTTTAAATCACTTTTGTAACTTATCGATATCTCCAAAGGTTATTTGATGGTTAGAGTGCTTACTGTGACCATTGATCTTAGTGCAGGATCGGATCTTGCACCATTTTCAGCACAACAGATCTTCACGGCAGATCCGAACCTCCTCGATCACCGCCTCATCTTGAGCCACTTCAGCCACGAAAAAAAATGATTCAAAGGCAGCCGAGACCAATCTTTGAAGGGCGAAAGGTGGTTAGCTACGGCCAATTTTTCAAAACCGTCTTATCTTGAAGGCTGAAACTAAATTCTCCATTTTTTTATGAATCAGTTGAATGATCTTTTTTGGTCTTCGGCCAACAGATATATATAATGTAAAGTGTAAATAGGACCTATGGAGGAGAAATTTGAAGCAGTTTTTTTTAGATAGAAGTTGATAGGCGGTAACCGGTTAATTTGTTATCGCCCGAATCTGGGCTGGACATTGTATTAATGCATGTATTCGCCTCAATGAATTAATAAAAATGTTTTTCCGCCTTGTGTTTCAAAAATTGTGTTTTTGTTTTTAAGCTAATGAATTGACTAGTTTATTAAGCAGTGTTTTAACTTAAAAGGGGAACGCGTTGGTTGGCTAGGGTCCAACCAACCCAGCATGTTTACCCTATTTTTTGTTTCCTGTAATTTGTGTTTATATTATTAAAGTGTGATTTAACTTTCAGCACATGTATTCTTGTCTGAGTGAAAACGGATCCGTCGTGTGAAGTTGTTACATTTTCTTTCCCTACAATTTACTTTCCTGCACTTGATTTTAGATTGGTTTTCATCTGCCTGGTACAAGCAGGAGAAACAAATCTGCACCAGTGCACGTTGGTGTGATATTTCCTTTTCCTACAATTCTGTTAATTGGTTTTCCGCTTGGTCCAAGCAGGAGAAATGAACCTGCACCAGTGCACGTTGATGTGATGCAACGAGTTTTCTTAATCTACTTTCCGCAATTTTCTTTCTTTCTTTAAATGTTTATGACAAGATAAATGATTGTTTCTTTATGTTTGCATTTTGTTAAGATCAGAAACATTCACTTTTATGTGTGCAATTTGATTCGACAGAAAACTAGCACTTGCAATAATTGAACACTTGTTTTAAGGATTAAAAGCTAAGTGCAGGAAGCCCTGATCCGATGCAAGAACCAGTTTCTTGCCACAAGATCTGAGTGCTCTGAACCTTGAAAAGTTCAAGCCCTTGCATGAAGTAAAAATCCTTCAGTAAAGACACTATTTATACCTTCTACATAAATCTCGGATCCTGCACTAATGCAGGACAGATTAATACAAGAAGGAAATCTCCAAGGAAGTAGGTTTAAGGGCCCATCTAACGAGACTGCTAAAGTGTCTCTGCTAAGGGAAAACACACACTCAGTGGATTAAACAACCATTAGTTGGAGTGATTGCCTTTTATCTTTAATTCTCTCTTGCAAATGCATACTTCCTCGTTCCAGTCTTAGATTATTTTTTATGGTTCAAGTTGCCTTCTTCTCTTTTGATTTGATTCTGCAATCTTTCCTTTAAAGAAAGTAGGGATTTACATTAGAAAGATTCATACCATCTCTGGCATTGCCTATGCTTCATATATAAGTTTACGAATCCCCCGGGTTGACAAATTAAGTGTTGAGGATTTTGCTTAAGTGTTATTCCTGCACCCAACATGATCTACCAATATATAATGGTGAAAGTAATGCCGATAATATTAACAATTGGATTAGGCATCTTGAAATCTATTGCAGGATCCAACAGATTGTGGAGGATGAGGTGAAAATCCAATTGGCTTCTCTTCGATTGAGTGACACAACTCTCATCTGGTGGGAGAGAAAACTTCAAGGCAACAGTAATTTGGGTAACCTACTTTCCTCATGGTAAAATTTCATTACTGCACTTAAAGACCAGTTTTATCCCTTGGATTATAAGAAAAAATCCTTAATGGAGTGGCAGTACCTAAGGCAAGGTAAAGGACAAAACGTGCAAAGCTTTACCGAGGAATTTAGAAAACAAGCACTAAGTTTGGGCATTTCATTAGATTCTCGTGAAGTTGTAACTAAGTACATTGGGTCATTACATAGTTACATAAGACATTCATTATTATTGTTTGAGCCTCCTACCATTGATGAGGCCAGTGTGAAGGCCATGCACATAGAAAGCAGGGGGGCGCATGAACAAAGTGACTAATAAAAAAGGACTGCCACAACCAAGAGAAGGGGAGAAAAGCCCTCTTGCACATATTGTGAAAAAGAGGGACATGAAAAAGAAAATTGTTGGAAGCTGCACCCTAAGTTGAGACCTGAGAGAAATGACAAAAAGGTGAAGCAAAAAATCGCCACCACCATACAACAAAACCAAGATTCTGAAGATTTTGGATCCGAGGAAGATGAAAAAGTCGCAGCTACAGGATTTTCATGAGGTCGACCAATTGACCTAGGGTTTGATTCAGGTGATGAAATGAAGCTTGATTCCTTTGGGATCATGACAGAAGGACCCATAGACTTGGGTTCTGATTTAGGCGATGAAACGAAGATATCAATAGACAATGTACCAAGGGAAAAAGGGACACTTATTGCGGCAGAGTTCCAAGAACTTGAAGAGATTAACCAAGGCATCGAAGCAGAAAATACTGAGCTAAGAAGGCTCCTACAGGAAGAAAGGGAAGAAAACAAAGGTTACTACGTCAGTTACAAGCTAAGGATGAGACCTTGGAAAAATTGCGACGTAATCAACCCGAGGTAAAAAGCAACCCTTCAATTTCATGACGATGAATTCGCTTCTTTTGAAAAGAATACTACAGGGATCGGGTCCAAATTGCTGAAGAATATGGGGTATCAAGGAAAGGGCCTCGGCATCAATGGCTAAGGCATCGTAAACCCTATCAAATTCAAGGAATTTCTGCATCATGTAGGGCTCGGATACGCCAGGAAGGAAGTGGGAGAAAGCTCCAAAACAAGCAGCGACCCACCAACAACTAATGATGAGAGCACCTCCTCACACCTCAGCGACAGTGATGGATTCATTGGCACTTCTCAAAGGTATATCGGGAGGAGGCATTCCAAGAAGACACAAAAGGTATGGAGGAGGAAGAATCATCACAACCATAATGAACCCCAGAAACCTACATTTCAAACATGTCAGGATCAAAGAACACCCATATAGAGCCCGGTCCCCGAAGCTGTTCAACAGGCAGATTCTCCATAGGGGGATCATCCATTTACCTTATTAAGTAAAATATGGTTCTTTCTGGGGTCTTAGTGTGATGGCCACATTTGTAAATCATACGTTGCAAGTAAATGTAAATGTGATGGTGTGTTCCCCATCACTTCAAAACGAAACGATGATGTTTTGGCCTTTCTTTATGAGTAGTTGAGATATTAATTGTTTTGATTTTATTTTATGTAATCCTTGTCCAATGAGTGTGTGTTATAAACTCTTAACAAGGAGGAGTGATTGAGTCATATGTGGTGTGCATGATTTCAAATGATGTACCAGTTTCGTGTACAAAGGATTGAAAGTGTGGTTTGGAAAGGACACGAACAATGTGTTGAAAGTGTTAATGCTTTTGGGGTCGAAAAGCTCTTCAGTGGAGAGGAATGATCCAGGTGGATTAAACAGGTACAAGTATAAATGGCTTAAGTAAAAGGCTCAAAAATAAAAGTGTTCAAAATCTCTCAAACCAAGTTTAGGTTGTAGATCTCATCATTCTAATTCCAACGGCGTAGATGACACTCAATTCTGAGTCCATATGAAGAAGTTAGGAGTAGTCAAAGTTCGAGGGTTGACTTGGTGATGTGGCAGCTTAAGGAGACAAAATTTTGGAAGAAGTCCAGCCACCAGATTCCAGCCAACCTGGACGGATTCTGGGAAAAATTTTTGGCTCATTAATTTGACACCTTCGGTCAAATTAATGAATTTTCAATATCGCCATTATTGTTATTTTAAACGAAAAATATATAAAAAAAGGGGCAATGGGTGGCCAGCCCCGTCAACCCCTTTGCATGTCAAAAAACAAATAAGTAAATATAGGGGTCAATGGCCATGACCCCGCTTGACCCCTCGACTGCCTTACGGAGCCACTCCACGGGAACCATATTATGTTGTGTCAGTTCATATATATAAAAGGTGGGGGCGGGGCTGTCAACTCCGTCGCCCCCAACCCACACTTGACACCATGCTATAAGGAGCTGACAAGGATGTGGGGGAGGGTTGCCCAATGTGGGCCTAGCCCCCCAACCAACTTAATGCAAAAATTAAAATGCGGTTGTTTAAAATGAATTCGGATTTTCTAGAGGGGGTGGGGTTTGACCACCCGACCCCCTCCTTCATATTTGGGATCGCAACCAATTCCTCCAACGGCCATTTTTTGAAAATCTGCCCACCTTCATCTATATGAACTCTTCATTCTGTAGTGCGCCCAAGGACAGACAGGAGCGGGCATGGAAAATGAGGCAGCTGAACCTTGAGTAGTGTGCAGGAGGGGGCGGAACCATGATCTGAGCCATTTTTTCAGAGGGGCCAGATTTTCACTTTGTCAGATTGGGACAAGTTTTATATGGATTATGCACTACTCGATGCAAAAAATCCAATGGTTTTGTCCATTTCATCATCATAGGTCTACAATTTTGGGCCAATTTTAGATTGTGCAGGTATAAGGTTGTAATTCCTCATTTTGTACTTGTACTTTCATTTTTTCCATTTAATGAAAGCAGGGCCTCCCCACTATTTGAGTAGGGCCCGGAGACGTAGCCCCTCCTGGATGAACTCCGAGATCAACTATGTGTTCTCGTGCACGATCTTAATTGCTTCTCTCTTTTTCCACTTATTCATTTAAAGTTTCATGTTTAAAGCTACAATTTTCACATGTTAATTCTTTTATGCATCTCAAGCAAACGATTTTGGATCATTGTGCCATACACATAATTGCTATAGGAAACTTCCCAATTTCCTGTAACATTCTTCTTTTTGCTTCTTGGGGCTTCAAATTTCTTAGAAATGGTTTATGGAGGTTATGAATGGAGTCATGGAATGAGTGGAGTGGTGGATAGGTAAGGGGAGAGTTCTCATGCTAAGTTACAGATGATCTAGATGCTAATGGTGCAACATAAGGTTTAGAGAGTGAATCCTTGTGCATGGAGTGAAATGAAGGGTTAGGAGTGGTAGGTATAGGCAAAAAATATATTATCATGATCTCCTTGAAGTTTAGAAATCTTTTAGAGAGCTCTTTTCTCCATAAATAAGTTTCTCATAGCATTTACGGGAGTTTCATGTAGTGCTACAATAATCCTGTAGCTTCTAGACATGCCTGTAGAAATTACAATCAAGAGAAAAAATGGATTTTTTTTCCTATTTGAGGGGTGAAATATATGAATGGGTGCATGTTGGAGTGTTTCATGGAGTGTATAAGCAGAGAAGAGGGATAAGTGAAGAAAAACTGCTCCTCTGGATCCAAAAACCATATTTGATCAATAATTTGAAAAACATAAAAAATGAGTGCATAGGTATTATTTTTCTCTTTTTCCTTTTGTTTCTTTCATATTTTTGCTTTTTTTTTTTGAAGGAAAGTGGGATTCCTACACAGAGGTTTTCAACCCGTATTCCTACCTTGGGTGCCTTAGAGAGGTTTTCACCCAAGGATATTTTATTTTCTGATTTTTTCATTTTCTCTTTTTTTTTCTCCAGCATTGCCTCATGAAGGTTTTCAACCCTGTAGTTGGCCTTGGACGCCTTAGAGAGGTTTTCACCCATGATTCTTTCTTTTTTCTTCTCTCTTTTTTCCGAGGAGGGGGAGGCTCTGGAAACTATGGAGTCTCCCGTGACATACACCTCACTGTTTATGGAATTTATAAATTCAACCCTAGACAGGGGCTTTTTGTAACCTTTAAGCCTATAACCATTGACAAGTAGGGAAATCCCCTCCTCATCTATGGTTCTGATCTGAACTACAAAATTATCATAACATTTGTCCACTTTGTAGGGTCCCAACCATCCTTTCAGCAGTTTTCCTTTGAAATCCTTGAACCTTGAGTCATACATCAGTGCCAAATATCCTTATTGAAAGGTATTCTCCTTAATGTGCTTGTCATGTCAAACCTTCCTTTGCAGCTGAATAACTTCTGTGTGAAGGAGTGCTTGCATCCTAAACTCATCCATTCCATTTAATTGCAGCAACCTTTCCTGTTGGGCCTTTGATATATTCAGGTCTAACTCAGCTTCCATCCTTAAGGTTTTGAACTCAAATTCAATTGAAAGTAGAGCTTTCTTCCCATAGACCAAGTCATAAGGAGTGAACCCTGTTTTTTTTTTCCAAGTAGTGTTGTAGGCCCAAGTAGCTTCCACCAATCTATCTGCCCAATATTTTCTGCTACTGCTCAAAACATTGGTGAGGATATTCTCCAAGGCTCTGTTGGTCACTTCCACTTGGCCATTTTCTTGAGGGTGGTAGGAAATGGAGGTCTTATGCTTTATCTTATTCCTTCTCAGAATATTATCAATGAGATGAGACGTGAATTTTTCCCCTGATCAGTGACTACCTCTATGGGGTATCCAAATTTATAGAGCGCATTCTCTCTCTGAAATTATACTACCTTCTCCCTGGTTGCTACCTTTACAGCTTTTGTTTCAACCCACTTTGTTAGGTAGTCAGTGCAGACTATGATATACTTTTTCTGGCCAAATGGTGGATCAATGGGTCCAATGAATTCCATGCCCCACTTTTCAAATGGCTCTATATCCGCCTAAGGGTGCAAAGGCATCTCATCCCTCTGTGTAGGTTTACCCATCCTTTGGCATTGGTCACACTTGCTAGTGTATCTTCTGGCATCCTGGTGAAGGTTAGGGCAATAGTAACCTGCCTGCGAAACTTTTAAGTCTTTCCTTTTTGCAGCAAAGTGGCCTCCACAAGGGCTATCATGACATGCAAATAGGATGTAAAAAAATTCTTCCTCCCTCACAAATATCCTGAGGATTTGGTCAGGGCCTAGCTTGAAGATATTTCCAGCAATCCAGGTGAAAGGGGAGCTTTTTCTTATAATATTTCTCTTCTCCTTTGATGAGAGGTTAGGAGGGAACCTTTCAGCAACCAAGTAGTTAGCTATGTCAGCAAACCATGGAGAGAGTGTTCAAATAGCAAAGAGGAGTTCATATGGGAGTTGGTCATCCACCATTCCTTCTTCATCTTCAGGTAGAGATAACCTAGATTAAAAAAAATCAAAAACATTCTCCTTTCCAAGTTTATCGACAATGGTTAGGTTAAACTGTTGTAATAGTAACAACCATCTAATTATTCTAGCATTAACATCCGAGTTGTTCATTAAATGTTTGATGGCTGCATGGTCAATGTGTACAAATGTATGATAAACAGTGATATAATGTCTAAATTTGTTTAAATCATGGAAAATGGCTAACATTTCCTTCTCTATGATAGTATAATTTATTTCAGCCTTAGACAAGTTCTTACTAATGAAATAATTTGCATAAGGTAATTTGTCTTCTAACTGCCCCAAGGATTCCCCCACAACTTTTTCCGATGCATCTGTGTGGATGTGGAAAGGAAGAGTCCAATTTGGACATTAGAGAATGGGGGAAATAGTTAACTGTTCCTTAATGAGCTCAAAATCTTCTTGACATATACTGTACCAAGTAAACTCAGAGTCTTTGGCCAACAAACCAAATTGTGTCGAAGCGAACTTTTTGAAATATTTGATAAACCTTATATAGTAGCCAGCTAAACCTAAGAAACTCCTAACATCTCTTTGTTTTTTAGGATCAGGGACCCTTTTTATGATGGTGATTTTGGTCAGGTCCACCTATATTCCTACTTGGTAGATTGAGTGTCCCAATACTACTCTTGTTATTTTCAAGAATTCACACTTCTCTGGGCTCAGGGAGAGATGCATCTCAATGCATATTCTCAGCACTTTTCCCAAATTAGAGAGAACTTCCTGGAAGTCATCCACATTTTTAGCACCTGAATTGGACCCCGGGCTCAAAAGGGCAAAACAAGGTAAAAACTAAACCACGCTCAGCCTTGTAGCTAGCCCTACAAGGATAGGAGAGGGCTCTCTCCGTAAAGATAGATATTCAATAAAGTGCAATAATGATCTGATATTAGGCTAGATAAAATTATGGGAAAAAGGTTTTAATAAAATGAATTGAATTTCAGGGATGTGTGGGATGAAATAGGACAATATGAAACTGGGAATTAAATCAGGACACAGGGTATTTCAGGGGGCAAGGTAGGCAGGAAATTTTAGCAATTAAAGTTTAACAATAATGGGATGGAAAGACTGGTGAGAAGCTGAAAAGGGCATAATAAATGGATCCTTTTCAACAGAAGAAAAACACATAGTATGAATGATTTCCCAAGGCAGAGCATATAAAATGGATTCTACCTTTCTATCTTGAAAGCATTCAAAAGGAAATGTTTATGGATGAGAGGTGAAACATAAAAATTTACATATGAAACAAAGGAGAGAAACAAATGCTAAATCTCATACCACATGGATCCCACAAATCAGAGCTGCATCTCTTATTAATCCCTGTCAAACTGTACAATGAAGTGCAGAGTGTTTTCCACACTATTCCCCTACTGCTGATTTACAGACTGCCTTACAAATGATTTACAATTACATTAAATACACCATATTTGTGGGAACATAGATCCACAAAAAGAGGAGCTATTTTAACAGCTGAAGGACTGAAAACTAATCATAGAAAAGAAATCCAACAATCTGCCCTAAAGAAGGAACAATATTACATTTGATTTACTTAAGCAGATTTACAATTTCGTTGTTGAGCGATAAATAGGTGATTTGAGGAGAAATTCCCTATTCTTATGGTGCTGTATGAATCTCTGTCTTATTTAAGCTCTCAGCCAGTTGACTGTCGCTTTCCATTATTTATTTAAAGAAACCAACTTTTATAAAATGTTGTTGAAATAAAATAGAATGAAATTACATGCTTTCGGTGAAGGGAAAAATTAATTCTTGAATGGAAAAAAAGGAAGGGAAGGAGGTGGGTTCAACGTTATAATCGCAATCGGGATCAGATGGGAGGCGATATAACATATAACAAAACCTTATAATATGTTGTGGGATGCATTTCAATACACAAGGGTAATCGCAATCGGGGATCACGGAGAGGGACGGACATATGGCGATATGGGTTTTCTCTGATGCGATGGGATAAGTGAAAGGGGAGAAATCCCTTTGTTTAAAACAAATGAAACGGTTTTTGTTTCATACAAAGGGAGGAATTATTTTTATTTAAACGTGCGGAGGGCTTTTTGTGGTGGGACCGGGATGTATGAACAATCGCAATCAGAATCGAGAGGTCGGGAGGGGGAGCGGAGTATAACACATTGCAAAACTTCCGATGCGATGGGGTGAGTTCTTTGTATAAACAAATTCAAAGAAAAATTTGACTTATACGAAGGGAAAGGCTTTTTAAAATGAACGGGGCGGAATATAAAGTGGTGGGCCAGAGGGTCAATCGGCATCGAGGATCAGAGGGGAGCGGGATAGAGTGACATATGAAATCGCCGATGCGATGGGCGCGACGAGCTGTGGGCCGTCGGATTGGATTGGGAGATCGACGGCTGAGTTATAATCGGGAGCATGCCATCGGCGAGAGTCAATCGAAGGGGGATGGTCGGAGGAGCCAATTGCGATGGAGCGATTTCATACGGGCCATCCGATCGTCGATTGGATCAACGGTCAGGATTTACATCGGAGGGGTTCCATCGGGGGATATGTATCGAAAGTCACTCAACACAATCACATCGGAGGTTTGGGCGATGGGCCAATCGGAGCGTTGTTATAAAAGGTTGTGATTGCGATGGAAAGGTCTTTGGGTAGACAGGTTTTATATTACAAAACCTTAAAAATTTTATCATAAGGTTTGAAAAGCGTGGAGGGGAAGTGGTTGAAACGGTAGGGACTTTATAATAATAAACTTTGATACGTTTATTATAAAGTTTTACAAGGTATGGTGGGGAAGTGGTTTTGTTATTAAATCGCATTTATGCTTAAACGATTTATAATGTGATTTTATAATTGGAGGGGGGGGGGGAAGGGATTTTATTAAAGAAAATATAAAAGTTTAACAAAATGAAGTTTTGGGAAAAAATGGGAAAAAGGGGGAAGGTTAGGGAATAGGGGACTTTTACTTCACTTAGGCATAAATTTCAATCCAGAAGTCAGTTTTGAGAGTGCAGTATACCGTTGGAAAGCTCTTTTCGGGCTCTTTCTAATGGATTTGCTTGGAAGATGATTTGGTGTTGAACATGCTGTGGAAATCTTCCCTAAAGGCAGGGTGATGATCTTGTGGAGATGACAGCTTCTAAATTGTGACTTATTACATATGATGACATAAAATTACAAATGAATGATAATAAAGGCAAAATATCATGTTTCCACCTCAAAACATGGTTTTGAGGTGAAAATTACATCAAGCTGAATAAAATATCTCTTTGATCTTCCAGGTGCTGTGACTTTGAGTTTATTGACTTCCTCGTGATCTTGCTGATATTTATTGACATTTGACTCATTAATTTGACCACGGTGAGACCCTAGAAACTAATGAGACCCATCCTATGACCTACTGACATGATTTTGAGAATGAAAGTGACTCATAACCAAAGACCATAGAAAGGAGAATTAGCAAGTTTCTCATGAGGGAAAACTGATGAAAAAATCACTACCATTAATGAATCCATGACCTAGCGGAATGGTGAAATTTATTCGGTATGAGACTCCTAATATGCAAATGCAAAAGAGAAATTTTGATCACTGATGGCATTTTGACTAAACTAACACTAACACACATAGAGTGTGAAAGCATCCATGTAGATTTCAATCGATTCATGGACTAGAACAGATAAAATGTGCAAGACAGCTCTTTGAATGGTAGTTGGGGCATTGCAGAACCCAAAGGGTAGGACTCTATAAACAAAGGTACCCCAAGGACATGTGAAAGTAGTCTTTTCCTGGTCTTCAGGGCTCATTTGGATCTGATTATACCCACTAAACCCATCTAAGAAAGAAAAGAACTTCTTTCCTACAAGGCCATCCAAGACTTGATCTATAAAGGGAAAAACATTGTTACCAATCAAATAGGTAACCTGACCTCAAAACGGGAACTCTAGCCCAAAAAGACTAAAAAAACATGAAAAAACACCCCAAAAACAAAAAGTGTGTATTCCATAACGCACTTTGTTTTTTTTTTAAGTCAAATTTCAACATTTTATAAAATTATGGTAAAAAACAAAATTGTTTCCTGAAAAAAGGATTGAAAAAACACCCTCAAAACAAAACAAGTTGACACTGGAATAACAAAAAAAAAAAATTGTGTCATACTTTTGGCATTTTTAAAAATAGAAATAACATTTTTTAATTTTTAAAATTCAAACATTAAAAAAAACCTAAAATTTAAGAAAAATAAAAACATTTAAAAGCTTAAAATTTAAAAATATATGAAGATAAAAAATAAATAAAAAAATTTAATTCAAACAGTAAAAAAAAAAACCTAAAATTTAAGGAAAAAAAAATTTAGATTAAAATTTAAAAAATATAGAAATTAAAAAATAAAAATATTAAATTTAAAAAAAAAAAAAAAAAAAAAAAAACAAGTTAAAAAAAAGAAGGAAATTATAAAAAATAAAATATAGAAATTAAATTTAAAAAAGAAAAAGAAAATGCTTATTAATTTTTATTTTTTTTTAAATTAATTTAAGGAAATATATTAAATTTTAATAAATTTAAAAATTTAAAATAAAAATTTAAAAAAAAAAAAAAATTAAAAAAAAAAAAAAAAAACATTGTCTAAATTAAAAATGAAAAAATGAAAAATTAATTAAAAATAAAAAATAAAAATAAAATACAATGAAAATATTAAATTTAAAACAATATATATTAAAAAAACAAATAAACTATAAAAAATAAATTAAATTTAAATTATAAAAAATAAATATATATATGAACTTAAATTAAAATATGTATATATATATAGATTTTATTAAATTTAAAAAAAAGGTTAATATTAAAATAACAAATTAAATTTAAAAACAAAAATATTAAATTTTAATAAATAAATGAATAAACAAATAAATTTTGAAAGAAAAAATAAATTTTAAATATAAAAGAAAAAAGAAAAAAACATTGTTAAAAGAAAAACTTTAAAAACTTTAAAAATCAATTAAAAATTGAAAATTGAAAAAAATAAATAAATAAATTAAATAAAAAACAAATTTAAAAACAAATTAATTTAAAAAAATTAAGTTTAATTTTAAATACACAATTTTAATTGAAATATAAAAATATAAAATTTTTATGTAATTAACAAAAAAAAAAAATTAATAAAAAAGTAAAACATTTAAAAAACAATATTAAATCCAAATAAATTTAAAATAAAATACAAAATTTATTAAATTTTATAAAATTATACTAAAAAAACGAAACATAAAACTTAATAATAAAGAAAAATTATGAAATTTAAAAAAAAACAAAAAAATCAATTAAAAAAAAAAAACAAAAACAAAATTTAATAAAAATTATTTTAAAAAAAAAGTAAAACAAAAAAAATAATAAAATTTAAAAAAAATAAAAACAAAATTTAAAAAAAAAACAAAACAAATTTTATTTTAAATAAAAAAATTAAATTATAAAAAAAATTATAAAAAAAAAAAATTACAAAAAAAATCAATTAAAAAATAATAATAATAATAATAATAATAATAATAATATTTTTAAAAAAAACAACGGGGGTGGGGGTTGGTGGTGGTGGTGGGGCGGGGCGTGGCGCCGCCCGGCGGCGGCGCCACGGGGGCGCCAGGCCAAGGGCCGATTCGAATCGGCCTCGGAGGCCGTGGTTCGCCCGTCACGGCCCCACCCGGCCCGGGCGGGGTCAGTTGCCACCGCGGGGGCCGTTTGGCCCCTGAGGCCGGGGCCCGCGCCATCGTTTCCCCTGCGGGGCGGCGAATCGCAGGCGCGGGGTTGGCGAACGGGCGCCCGCCACCACCACCACCAACCCCCACCCCCGTTGTTTTTTTTTTAATTTTTCTTTTATAATTTTTTTTATAATTTAATTTTTTTATTTAAAATAAAATTTGTTTTGTTTTTATTTATTTTTTAATTTTATTATTTGTTTTTTTTAATTTTTTATATATATATATATATATATATATATATATATATATATTATTTTAATTTGATTTTTTTTTTTTAATTAATTTCAAAAGATTTAAAATTTTTTTTTTATTCAATTTTTTTATTTTAAATTCAATTTGTTTAATTTTTCTTTTATATTTAATATTATAGATTAAATTCTATAAATTGTTTCATTAAAAAAAAAAAAAAACACTAAATTTATGTATATTTGTTTTTTAATTATTTGGACGTGGTTTTTTTCATTTTTTTTGTTTTTTAATGATAGGTTTTTTTATTTTAATTTTCTTTTTTAATTTTAATTGTTTTTTTTTTTTTAAATTTGTTTTTTTTGTTAATTTTAAAATTTGTATTTTTTTTTCTTATTATTATTTTTTTTTTTTAATTTAAATTTTTAATTTTTTTTTTAATCTAAATTTTAATTTTGTAATTTTAATTATTTTTTTATTTTTTTAAATATATATATATATATTTTTATTATATGGTTTTTTTTAATAACTTAGAAAAAAATGTTTTTGATGTTTTTTTTTTTTTGGGTCAATTTTTGTTTTTTTCTTTAAATTATGTGTTTTTTTTTTCAAATTTTGTCATTTCCTTTGATATAATTTTAAAATATTTTTGTTTTTTTAATTTATTTTTGTTTAAATTTTTTATTTTTACGAGCTATTTTTTGTTTTTTTTTTAACATTTTTATTGGTTTTTTTATTGTTTTTATATATATATATTTTTTTATCTAAGTTTTGTGTTTTATTACGAACATGAAAATCACCACTCTAAAAAAAAAGAAGTTGATGCAGCATCAATACGTTTCAAAATTAGCATGAAAATCACCGCTCCAAAAAAAAAAAGTTGATGTTGCATCAATACATTTCAAAATTAGCATGAAAATCACTAACATTTTAAAACAAATATTCATACTTCATAAATAAAAATATTAGAGTGTCAAAAATGTGCACCAAAAAAAAAATGGTGATTCTGCATCACCACTTTTCAAAATCGGGTGGCTTTTATGCTACCAAAAAAAAGTAGGTAACATTGCGGTTACCTATTTCATTGGTAACATTTTTGAAAAGGAAAATGGTCCTTCTTGGTGGCTTTGTTGAGTTCCCAATAATCAACACAAATTTGACATTTTCCATTCTTCTTCAGGACTAGAGCAAGAGGAGATACCCATTCACTGCCTCATATAGGATAAATAAAACTTGCATCCAAAACAAAATTCAGTTCTTCCTTGACTATGTCTATTAGAGCTGGGTTCATTCGCCTTTGGGTTTGGTGCACAAGCTTGCATCCTTCTTTAATGTAAATATGATGTCTGCACACCGAGGGATGCACCCCTTTCATGTCCTTGTAGTTCCAAGAAAATGCATCTAGGTTTTATTTCAAAAGCTGGCACAACTGCTCTTCTTCTCTATCTGAGAGGTTTGAGTTAATTTTCAGATATTTGGATGGGCCAAATTCCACAACCTTGGTGATTTCAGAGGTTGAATAAACTGAGTGTAGTTCCATCCAAGGGTGGCTTTCAAATTATTTGACTAGCTTTTCAAGCGGGTTGTCAATGGGGGATTGGTTCTAAATGACTTGGTCGATGAGTTCATATTCATCAAGTTTCCCCCATATAAGAACAACATCTATGGTACAAATGGGGTAGGGTGTAGTGTTTTATACTTCATCTTCTTCCTCATCCTCCAACCATATAGGTAGGCATGGTCAATGGAAGGTTGGGTTGGAGGATATAATACCGATTGTTTAGACAAGGGACCATTCTTAATAGTCATGTTTCCGTACTGAAAGTTGATATAAGCATCGGAAATGGCTAACCAAGGTCTCCCTAGAATGAGAGGATATCCATTAAACTTGTTTTTTGGCTAGAGAACCAGGAAATCTATAGGATACTCCCAAGAGCCAATTGAAACCATAATATCCTCAACAATTCATTCTGGAGTTGTTGTGGACCAATCTACAAGTTGTGGAATTGTTGTGGTTTTCCTCAAAGTCCCTTGGAGGTTGAGTTTAAGCATAGTTTCCTTGGTCATTACATTGATGGTAGCCCCGAGATCAATCAGAGTATTATGGACTATGACACAATCTATGTGCACATCTACAACTGGACTACCAGTGTCTAGGTACTTTGGGAAGATCACCCTTCCCAACATTAAGTCGGATAGTTGTCCTACTACATTGAAGGTGGGGGTATCTTTCTTCTTTCTCCCTAGTTTCTTCAAGATTTTTTCCTTGATGAGCCTCTTGTAAATAGGGACATCCTTAATGGCCTGCAGAAGGGGTATTTTTACACACAGAATTTTTAGTTCTCCCAGAATTTCGGTCTCCTCTGGGGTGTGCTAACTGGAGTGGATCAAGCGCTTAGGAAAATGAGGTTGTTGGATCTGAGTGTCACTTTCTTCCCTTTCCTCCTCAACCTCTATAGGTGGAGATGGAGGGTGGTTGTCTAGGAGTACTCTTCCCGACTTGAGATTAATCTCATGTATCTCCATAGCATAAGCTAGATAGGATGTATGTCCATTGTAAACCTGTTGTTCTTTTCTATTGTCTGGGTTTGGATTGGGTTGTGCACGTATTTGGGGAAGCTTGGGTGGAGTAGCATGAGTAAGTTGAGGTTGAGGTTGGGGTGGAGCAGCATAAGTAAGCTAAGGTTGAGGTTGGGGTGGAGGCATTAGAGCAGGTGGTTGATTATGTTGAGGCCTCCACCCTTATGATGGGTTGTTCCACTAAGGTTGTTGAGGAACATATAGTTGAAATGGTTGGTTCACAGGCTGAGGATGATATGGAGGGTTGTAAGGCCAAGTAGGTGTAGGCCAAGATGTAGGAGTTGGGGTGTACCAATATTTCATAGGTGCATTCTGATTTTTGTGATAGTAGGAATAAGGTGTACCTTGTATACCCTGTTGATATGACCGTGGGCCTTGAGGCCTTCTCTGGTTGATGAAACAGAGTTGCTTGGTCCTACTTCCCCACCTTGATATTTGAGTCCAGGTAAGGAGGGACACTTTTTTGTGGCATGATTCTCCTCACAGACTAAGCAAACCTATATGAAATTTAGTGGAAATTCATTTTGAGGGTGTTTTCTAGACCATCTAGGGAAGAATATAGCCAAGGCTCTTTCTACTTCCTCTTGCTTCCTCTTGATCTGCGTTGTGTCCATTTTCAATGCAAAGGTGTGCAGCATATCACTCTTGAAGTCCTCCAAAATGTTTGCAATCTCATGCTTGATAGAGGTGGAAGAGGAGGGGGTATTGGTCATACTTTGGCTAGCTTTGCCTTTCTTCCTAGCTGCTCTAGAATGGTTCCTGAAGAAATTTTTTTTGTCTCATAAGGCATCTGGTAGATATCTCTTCTTGATAACATATTAAGGGTTTCTATCACCTCCTCCCTCATCCCTCAGATAATTACTAGTTTAAGTGATCCGGGATCAAGGGTACAGTTGGTTCTTTTACAGTTTAACTAGAACCTCTCTTCATAGTCCTCTAGGGATTCATCAGGCCCTAGAGTCATCCTGAATATTTCCCCTTTAGTTTCCCTTGACCTACAGTAGTCCCTATACTTTTTGTTGAAGGCCTCTTGCATCTGTGCCCAGGTAGTGATGTTGTTCCTAGGTAGACCCATGAACCAGCACAAGGCTACATCCTTAAGGGTAGATGGGAATAGCTTCAGATTTTGATCATCTAAGGCATAGTCACAGGTCCTAAAGACAATAGAAAATTCAAACATGAATGTATCAGGGTCGTCAAAGGTAAGTGTATGGAAATGTGTAAGGGTTGAGGGGTTGATGTTCTTCATTTTAGTTTCCCCATCTACCTCCCTAATGGGAAAGACTCCCTGGGCTTCAGTTTCAGCCATGGCTTGAATAGGTGAAGTGGGTTCCTCTCGTGAAACAAGTTCTTCTTCTTCCCCAATAGGTTCTTCAAATTTTTCAAAAGCCTCATATATGGTGTTTTCAACCTCGCAGTCACTGAAGAAGAGTGAAGGGTGACTTTGCGGCGATGTAGGGGTATAAATTTTCCTTGAGTATCCCTACTCCTACGAGGCATGAAAATAAGATTTTTTTGTATTTTTCAATCTTTTTGAAACAACATGTAAAATTAAATCAGAAAATAATGCTAAAATAAAATCAAAGCATCTACTAGATACCTCCCCAGAAACGACGCCAAAAATTGGTGAGCCCTGGTATTGCACCATGAATGTTGCAACTCCCAGAGGCTACTCTACTTTACTTTATCAATCCGTGAATCATAAAAACTTGGAGGTGACAGTGCTAAATGAATTCTGTCACACTTCTGAATTTAGAGCTAGGGCTACAAATGATTAAAAGCCATTACTCTATCAGAAATCAAAGAACTATTCTACACCAATAAAGTACATCTAGCTTCTTTGTAATGAAATAAATCTACAAATTAAGTTGTGACAAAAAATGGAAGAAAACTAGGCATCTTTCATGAAGTAAATTGTTGAATTGAATTGCATAAATAAGACTAACCTAATCACACATTGCTGGGACAATTGCCTAAACACACTCTATCTACTTCATGTTTTAACTATCGTTCTTTTACTCATGCATCTAATCATGACCTAACTATGCTTGTAAATGCATTGTTTTGGAGCTAGGAGGAGAAAGCACTAAGGTGGTTCAGGAAGGGCTTGAACTCATGAGTGCAAGGTTGAAGGTGTTTGGGTGGTTTTGGCAAGTCTGGATGAGGTGGATGATGGTTTCTAGGCTGAAGGAGAGGCCCAGTGGTGCTGTTGCAAGTGTTGCTACAGGTTTCTTGTAGTGCTACAGGAAAGTCCTGAATTGCTACAGGAAACATTCTGATGGAAATCCAAGGCCAAAAATGGTGGAGAAAAGCATAGGGGGGGTGCAGTGAAGGTATTTTTGGATGAATGGAAGGTGGCCAACCCCTTGGCCAAGCTCATAACCTCTTAATAAGCTCGTCTTGCACCTCTAGGGTTTTCTCACGGTGTGAAGGTGAAAAATATGAAAAAGAGGGTTGATGGTGATTTGATGGAAAGAAGGTTCATGATGGGTGAGAAATGAATCTAAGGGTGCTGGTGAAGTCCTCCTTTGTTGTGCTACTTGAACCTGCAATAAAATTACATGTTCATGCAACAAACATTGACAAATTCATGATGAAGGAAATGGAAAAGATGATTTGAATTTGGAAAGAAAACCTACTTCAACATTCAAACAGAAATCTAACTCAACATTCTAGACATGTTCATGACACTACAACAACCTAACTATTCTTTCCAAGGAATCATAAACTAAAGAGAAAATTTGGCCTATGGAGAAGGTATGAACTCCTCAAGCTCCAATGACAGAGATGAGAGAGGGAGGCTTGACACACAACTTTATGAGTTTATTAGTTATTCTACCAAAATTTAAGAAAGCTTAACTACAACAAAAGACAAATGGAAGAAAACTAAAATATTGAATTGAAATGTTAGAAAACTAGCTAAAAACTCTTAAAGAAAACTAGCTACAATGATATAAAAATAAGCATGGATACACAAGAGAGACTAAGGCCAATGGATTGGGCCCTAACCCACAAGCCTAGCCCTTTGAAACTAACTCAGTGAAGGACAATCTAAATACTCATCTTATTGCAGAAAATAGTCTCATTCCATAATCATAAAAGTCTCAAAAGCCTATTACAAGAGCTAAGAGTCTATTATCTTCCTTCAAAGTTCGAATCCTAATGAGCTCTTTCTCAACCCTATTTAACCTAGAGGGTAGCTACCAAAAACTCCCTAAAAATTAGGTGATGTGTCCACTTTGGTTGCAAGAGAAGTGGAGCTTTGGTGCACTTGATCTCCCACTTGATTGGCTGCCTTTGATTTCAAGTTGTTGGAGGGAATCTTGAGGATCCCTTGGCAGCCTTTAGGAGTTAAGGAGGTGGACAATCCCCCTATAATCTCTCCTTGTTGTCTACTCCGAGCTTTAATTGCAAAATTTTCATCAAAAGTGAAATATCTTCATGAGTATCCTGCATTTATCTCATGTTAGGCATTCAAAGCATGACAAACCCTAATCACCATCTACACTAGAAACATAAGACCATAATATAATTAAATGTGAGAAAAAGAGACTTAATAAGGCTAAAAGGTGACAATTAAACGCTCCAATTATACTTAATGATGGAGCTCATCAAATTGCATTCCATAATTAGATGTAACTAAAATCCATTTTATTTCATTATCTTTGGGAGAAAAATGAATGAGAATGAGAAAAATCCTTGCTTCTTCTCATGGTGTTGAAATTTATACAGGGTCTAGAATTCACATTTAGTCTAAAAATTAATATATGCTAGTTGGTAGGTAGAATTATTGCTCTTGAATTAAATTTTGAACTAACAAGGATGTCGGGTGAGTCAATGGTTTTGCCTCTAATGATGGTTTTGAGTAAGCATGGTAAATGTGTGGATCCATTACAAGGATTAGAGAAGCTTCAATAGTGTTTCTTCCATGGATTCTACATCATAGGATGGAATTAGCCATAGCATATATTCTAGCACTAGATGTATATCTGATCAAGATAATGATGTAATGGAAATTTAATACTAATTCTTTACATTTGGAAGCCCATCCTATATTATGTATTTCAATTTACCTAGTGTTGGGAGAAAAGCTAGTATCCTTGAGAGCATATATACATATACAAGTATAGAGAAAATATGAAAGTTGGACTCAAATATTCCTTAGTTTAAAATATTATAGTTTAAGACCCTCATCATAGTAGAAAATGTAAATGATTGTTTATATTTGGTGGAAACATTAATGAAACAAGTAAATTTGAAGGTAAAGGTAGTAGAAGGAACAAACTTCATTCTAGGATTGATCCACAAATTAAAAGAGAATCATTTAGGACCACTGATTTAGTTAATCCCACACTTTATGTATTGGAAAAGATGAAAGTCTATTAAGATGAAGAAATGTATACGAAAGTAAGGGTAGAAGCCACATACCTTGAGACAATAACCTAAGACTATGGGTATACATACGATAACGGTAGAGTTGAAGTTCAACACATGGTTTATGGTGTTGCATTCAATAGGTTAAGGTTTAACCAATTGTTTGTTGCAATGCGAACAATAATATGTGTTCTAGATGAAAAATTTTGAGATATTGGTTAGTCATTTTTGTTTAACTTTCCCAACCATTTATAATGATTACAATTTCAATTTATGTTACACCTATTTTGATTTCGATTATAATTCAAAATAGTATGAAATTCCACAAAATTGTATGTAGGTCATATTCATATGTAGACAATTAAACTAAATTCAAGTTTCAGTTCTACATAATTATAAATAGTTATAATAATAAACAAAATAGAGTACTTGTATTTTATCTTTTTTTATTGTATGCTCTTGAGTGATTCTAAATAACTTTATTAAGTTATGACTTTTTAAACTAAATTATTATTTGAAAACAATTTTCCTATCTCATAATTTTTTTAAATTATAACCTTTTAAATAATTTATTTCTTTTGATTATTACTAATAATAAATCTAAAAATAATAAAATGCCATTATTATGGTAATTCCTAAATCAATCAAATCACTAAAAATATCTAACTATAAAAATAATTAATTAAAAAATTTTAATAAACTATGAAGAATCATGCATGATAAAAACTTTAAAACATCATATTAATAAATAAAAACCTATTTTAAATGAGAGGATTTACACATGGTATAGATTCCAAACTTGAAGTGGTAATCAAATCACTTAATTTAGAAAACTAATATTTTACCAAACCACTAAGAATAACATTTGCTATGGATTGGAAGTTTGAGGTGGAGATAATTGAAGCATAATTGAAGAACGTAATCCCACATGCATGCGTAATCCCACACTTTCTCTGTTCATTCCATGTGGAGTGTGGACATCAAATACAATCCACCTCATCATTTCCGCTTCAATGTTAATTGAAGAACGTAACGTAAGGTTTTTAAATGTGGAGTCAAATAAATTTATAGTTGTGATAAACTATAAAATCAAAATATAAAGACAATAGCATTTAAATTCTAGACTGATAAATTATAAAATCAAAAGTCTTGAGAGAATATGGTCAAGTGGTTAGGTGAGGAGATCTGGTACTTACAAGTGATCCTATCTTGAACAACATTATATATATTTGAGAATTCCTCTTATCATAATTTATTCAATTATTAAAAAAAAAAAAAAAACCTATAAAATCAAAATATAAACACAATAAAATAATAACATTTAAATATCACACAAATAATAAAACCAAAATTCTATCTCGTTATACTTCAAATGCAACAAGATATATGAATAAAAAAAAAATTACGAAGGGGCACATTGCAAAGGACTTCCTTGCTTCATTTGACTTAAAATGCTACAAAATATATGCAGCACAAATTACTTAATTATATATATATATATATTTTTGTTTATTTGTTTGAGTGAGAACTTTGGTATTTGATTTTTTATATATATTGAAAATTTATTTATCTAAAATTATAGATGTTTAACTTTTTATATATATGAAAAAGTTAATTATCTAAAAATATAGACATAATTTTATTTATTATATATATATATATATATATATATATATATATATATATATATATAATTATTTTTATTTTAAATTAGTTTTAATATTTTTTTGGATAAGTACAAAAATTATATTAAGCATGTAAAATATTTTATTAAATAGAAGTGGATTTAATTTAGACTGTTTGAGAAAAATGTTGCTATTTTCCTTATCCAGTGATTTAGGTTGTTGAAAAAAAATGGTTATCCTCTCTATTCAATTTCAAGGTTCCGCTTGTGACATGTTGAGTTTATAATGAGTATTTGTTTTATAAAGGATGCTTCTTTTTTAAACAATCCTTTAAGGAGAAATATGTGTATTAGTTATATGGAATATAAAGGTACTTATTATGAAAAAATGAAAAAAGAAAACGAAAAATAAATTGTTGAAAAAGGCAAGAAAATCTAGTTTTGACTTTTCCTTGGTCAAAATAGATTAAAATTTGAATTTCATTTTTCAGCGAAATACTTGGAGGCAGTTAACTAAGGTGACATGGCTTTTGTCACTAGGTTAAATCAGTTAATTCGAGTTGGATACACTTGAGTTCAGTTATACATGATTGTTTGCTAATTTATAGCAATCTAATTCAGTTAAGTTGAGTTATTGTGAGTTAAACTAGTTCCAATTATTGGAGAAACTAGTGGAGGATCAAGTGTGCAATGTAACTTCAGTCACACTCAGTGGTCATCCACTTAATTGATCAATCAACCCAAAATAACTAATGAATGCAGAGAATTCGAGTTACCTAGTTGGGATTGGAGTTCAAGGGCAGTGTACTATCAGTTGTAAACTAGTCCAAGTTGTATAGGTGGTGCATGCAGTGAGAGAATTGACCTATGGTAATTGCACAAATCCTTGGTGAGAAATTCCTTCAAAATAGGGGAAATTTCCCAAGGGAACAACGGAAAGGAAATGTTGGGTGTGTGTTATTTTTTTTCCACGACTCGGCCCCCACCCCCCTCCCCCCCTTCGTTTTGATGGGTGCAATAGGGGGTTCATGGGGGGGTGCAACCCCCTCTGTCGGGGGGTGGTAGCCCCCCTACACGGGGTTCGGACTAGTGCCCTGGGAAATTTTTTGGACACTATATTAGGTGTATGGTTTTATGCATGTGTTTTGCAAATGGTTTTGGACATGATGACTTTCTGTCCATGGTATTTTGTATATCCATTCAAGGGAACTACAGTTGTGTTCTAATCCAGGGTTATGAATGCTTTGGCATGTATATATATGTATTGTAACATTGAAAGAAATATAATGAAAAATCAATCTAGTAGCCTCGATTTTCAGATCCAGGGGAAAATCTATCTTTATATGAGTTTCATGTTTATGTTCTCGGCATTTTCATATTTTCTGTTTTTAAGAAATTGTTTGCAGGTAATTTATATATAGGGTTAAAACCTACATTTCGTATTAGAGTTGTTTTGGCTTCAAGGGGAAACCTTTGTTGTTGAGGGGTATTTCTCGGACCTGCGGTATACCCTGTTCAATGGGAGATTTGTGGGATCGATTCCTGCGGTGAAAGAATATATCGAGCAATGGAAAGATAGAGATTGAGAAATTTAATGGTCATAGTTTTGAGTTGTGGAAGCTCAAGATGGAGGATCTACTAGTGGGTAAAGATCAGTAGATTGTGGTAGATCCGAGTACTAAACCAACGTCAATGTCAAATGAAGACTTAGTGAATTTGGATCGGAAAGCAAAGATCACAATACGGTTTTGTATCTCAGATGTGGTATTGTTGAATGTATCTGGGAAAGCTACGATGAAGGCTTTGTGGGACAAGTTAGGGACTTTGTATCAATCTAAGACTTTGGTGAACAAATTGTTCCTATGGAAAAAGTTGTATAACCTGAGCATGAAGGATGAAGACTTGGTGACAAAGGATATGAACACATTTAATACCGTGGTAAGTCAGTTTTTATCTGTTGATATTAAAAATTTAGGATGAAAATAAGTGCATCAGTTTTTTGAGTTCTATACCAGATTCGTGGGATAATCTGGTTGTTGCAATAGGTATCAATACAACTACCTTGAATTTTGATGAAATTTTCTCATACTTTCTATCGAGGGAATGAGACGTAAAAATTTGGAGGGCCAAAATGGAGATTCCTTGTCTGTACGAGGAAAGTCCCATAATAGAAACAAAAATAAGTCCTCGAGTGAGAGATCTAAATCTAGAGGGAGATCAAAATATCTAGGAAAACATATAAAGGTGTGCTGGAAATGCGGAAAGGAAGGGAAATTCAAAAAGGACTATATATATAAAGCTCCTTAGAAAGGAAATGGATTTGATGATGCTCATTCTCCAAAGGAGAAAACAACCTCAGATGAAGGTGGAGATGTGTACTTGGCTTCTTCTTAAATTACACATGTAGATCATGAGTCATGGTTGATTGACTTAGGTGCATCCTTTCACTTCACTCCATATAGGGAGTGGTTCTACGAGTATGAGAAATATGATGGTGGTGATGTCTTCCTAGGGGATGACAGGAAGGATAAAATCATCGGACATGGAAAATTCAAGCTGAAGTTGCAAGGTGGAAGGATTAGAACACTTCCTAGTGTTCTACATATTCATACATTAGCTAGAAATATGATTTATGTAAGCAATATGGATGATGCAGGTGTAAAAACAATGTTCAAGAAGGATACCTACAAGATGGTTCAGGGAACACTGGTATTGATGTGGGGAGTTCAGATTGGAAATCTTTACAAGCTTTAGGGTAGCATTGTTATTGATGGGTGCAATAGTTTTGTGGTTCCTGAAAGTGGAGATGAAAACCTTGTGCTCTCTGGAGAAAATACCATGATATGACATCAAAGGCTTGGACATATTGGAGAGAAGGGACTTCGAATAATTCATGGTAATGATTGCTATCTAGAATTCAATTTATGTGAATACTTTGTATATGGGAAGTAGAATCGGGTGATTTTCCCCTCTGGTGCTAAGAGGGTGAAAGGGATATTAGAACTTGTGCACAATGATTTGTTTGGACCTGTTTTGGTTCCATCCCTGGGTAAGTCAGTGTACTATGTGTCATTTATAGATGACTTCTCAAGGAATACATGGATATATTTCCTTGGGAAGAAATCTGAATTCTTTGACAGATTAAAAAAATTTAAGGCTCTGGTGGAAAACCAGATAGAGAAGAAGATAAAAGTGTTGAGGATAGATAATGGTGGAGAGTTCTGCAAAAACGAATTTGAAGAGTTATGTAAGAAGTGTGGTATAGCACGACAGGATACTACTCCATACACACCTCAGCAAAACAGAGTTGCAAAAAGAATGAACAAGACGTTTGTGGAAAAGGAAAAAAGCATGCTTATTGTTGTCGGGTCAAGACTGAATTCTGGGCAGAGGCAATGGAGACCGCATGTTACCTGGTTAACAGATCACCTTCATCAGCTTTGGAGGATAAGACTCCACATGAGGTATATAATGGTAAAAAATACTCTCTTTCACATCTGAGGGTATTTGGTTGTGATGCATATATACATGTTCCAAAGGAGAGAAGAACCAATTTGGATAGTAAATTTGAAAGGTGCATATTTATTGGGTATAAGGATGGCTTAAAAGGTTATAAGCTTTGGAACCCAGAAACAAGGAAGGTTGTGTACAGTCAAGATGTGGTGTTTAGAGAGGTGAAATATGTTGTTAAAAATGAAGTCCTACCAAAGGAACCTGAGGATATAGAGTTTGAGCTAAAGGAGGAAGAATCAGACTCTACAACAAAACAAAATTCAGAAGAGGAAGAGCCACAAAGTCCAACTTTGAGAAGATCAGTTCAGGAAAGAAGGTAGCCAGAAAGGTAAATTCCAACTTCTTTCTATTCAAATAGTGATTTATCTATCACTAAAGATGATCCCATAATGGTTAGGGAGGCAGTAGATTTAGAGGATGGAAAAATCTGGAAGGAGGCCATGGTTGATGAAATTGCATCCTTCCACAAAAATGAGGCTTGTGATCTGGTGGAGTTGACGACTGGAAGCAAACCCATTGGAATAAAATGGGTGTTTAAGAAGAAGATGAATGCAAAATGCAAGGTGGATAAATACAAAGCTCGGTTGGTAGCAAAAGGTTATTTCCAGGTGCCAGGAATTTATTTTGGTGATATTTTTTCACCTGTTGCCAAGTTAAATTCTATTATATTACTTTTATCTGTTGATGTTGCTTTCAATTTTGAGCTAGAAAAACAAGATGTGAATACAACATTCCTTCATGGGGATATGGAAGAAGAGATATAAGTGAATAAATGTAGGTATTAACCCTGTACATAAATAATCTGCAAATGAATTCTTAAAGGCAGAAAATAAAAAATAGCGAGAGCACAAAAAATAAAATAGATATACACAGATATTTTCCCCTGGATCCCAAATTGAGACTACCAGCTTGATTTTTCATTATATTCCTTTTAGTGTTACAACAGATATATATACATGTCGAATCATTCATAAACCCTGGATTAGAATATAACCATAGTTCCCTTAATCGGATCTACAAAATAACAGGGGATGAAAACAATCATGCCCCAAAACCATGTGCAAACCCATGCACAAAACAATAGGTGGGTCCACCCACTTAAAATAGGGTCCAAAAAAATTTCCTCGGGGCGTTGCACTGGTCCCCGTGTAGGGGGCTACCTGCCCCCTTCAAACCCCTGGACAGGGGGGGCTACCGCCACCCCCCTGTGCTCGATGCAATGAACAAGGGGGGCTATCGCCCCCCTATAACCCCCCCACGTGTGTGACTATTCGTGGAAAGAATATAACACATAATAAACATTCTCCCACTTGTTATTTTCTTTCCACAAGGGGCCACAAGAGAGCTTAGTCATTAGTCCATCCCTGCAACACCCATTGTTTCTATACACCAAGAGAATTTCTGAGTGCTCACAGACTTCATCAATGCATCTACAACTTTCTTCAAAGTGTCTACCTTTACCAGCAACACCTTTTAATCGTCAACCATATCTCTCACAAAGTGATATTGAACATCAATTTTCTTTTTCCTTGAATTATAAGCAGGGTTCTTAGCCAAGAAAATTACACTTTGGCTATCACAGTCTATCCTTATAGCTTGCTGCACCAGCCCCATACTTGAACACAATCTCTGTAAACAAATTTCTTCCTTGCTTGCATGAGTGGATGCCATGTATTCTGCCTCTGTAGTTGGAAGAGCCACTACAGACTGTCTTTTACTCATCCAACTGACTGCACCTCCAAATAGGCTAAACACATACCCTCTTGTAGATCTTCTTTGGTCCAGATATCTAGCCAATTCTGCATCAACAAAACCACGGATTTCCAAAACTCTCTCCAATCTTGGCCTTCCATGGTAACACAAACCATAATCACTAGTGCCACACAAATATCTAAAAACCTGCTTCAGTGTTGTCCAATGCTCCTTCGTTGGTTTTGACATAAACCTACTTAATACTCCCACTGCATGTGCAATGTCTGGTCTAGTACATACCATTGCATACATCAGGCTACCAACTACACTTGCATATGGAACACGGAACATATCCTTCTCTTCTTCTTGTGTCTTGGGACACTATTCAGCAGATAGATCTACACCTACAGGAATAGGAACCTTCACTGGTTTACTATCCTGCATATTGAACCTCTACAATATTGTCTCGACATACTTCCTATGGTTTAACTAGAGCTTCCTCTTTGCCTGGCCTCTCTTAATTTCCATCCCCAAAATATAGTTTACAACACCAAGATCCTTCATGTCGAATTTGGAGAACAATTGGGTCTTCAAATATTGGATACTTTCTTTGTCATTTCCAACCAACAACATACCATCCACATACAACACCAAATAAATAACACGATCACCAATTATTTTAAAATACACACAGTGATCCTCTTTGCTTCTAGTGAAGCCAAGTCCCAGTATATAGGTATCAAATTTCTGATACCACATCCTTGGTGACTATTTTAACCCATAGAGAGACTTTTTTTACCTGCATACTAGTTCTTTCTTACCCTTCACCATAAATCCTTTAGGTTTCTTCATGTAGATCTCCTCTTCCAAATCCCTGTGAAGAAATGGTGTCTTCACATCCATCTGTTCTACCTCAAAATCATATGCAACAGTAATAGATAAAAGTAATCTAATAAAAGTAACCTTGGCAACAGGAGAAAAAATATCACCGAAATCAATTCCTGACGCTTGGGAATAACCTTTTGCTACCAATTGAGCTTTGTATTTATCCACCTTTCCTTTTACATTAATATTCTTCTTAAACACCCATTTTCTCCCAATGGGCTTCCTTCCAGCCAGAAACTCCACTAGATTCCATGCCTTATTTTTCTGCAAGGATGTCATTTCTTCAACCATGGCCTCCTTCCAGAGTTTTCCATCCTCTGAATCCACTGCCTCCCTGACAGTTATGGGATCATCATCAGTGATAGTTAAAGAAAAATCTGAATAGAAAGATGATTGACTATACCTTTATGGCTGCCTTCTTTCCCAGACTGATCTTCTCACAGCTGGATTTTGTGGCTCTTCCTCTTCTGAATCTTGTTTTTTTGTAGAGCCTGATTCAACCTCCTTTAGCTCAAACTATATCTTCTCAGGTTCCTTTGGTAGGAATTCATGCTTAACAACATATTTCACCTCTCTAAACAACACTTCTTGACTGTACACAACCTTCCTTGTTTTTGGGTTCCAAAGCTTGTAACCTTTTAAACCACCCTTATACCCAATAAAGATGCACCTTTGAGATTTATTATCCAACTTGGTCCTTTTCTCCTTTGGAACATGTACATATGCATCACATCCAAATACCCTCAGATGTGAAAGAGAGGCTTTCTTACTAGTCCATACCTCATGTGGAGTCTTATAGTACAACATTGATGAAGGTGATCTATTAACTAGGTAACACGTAGTCTCCACTGCCTCTGCCTAGAATTCGTATCCTAACCTGGTACCACTAAGCATGCTTCTTGCCTTTTCCATCAGTGTTTTTTTAATTCTTTCTGCAACTCCTTTTTGCTGAGGTGTGTATGGAGTAGTCTTCTTTCGTGCTATACCACACTTCTTACAGAACCCTTAAATTCTTTAAAACTATCAAAGACTTCAGATTTCTTCATCGAGAAATATATCCATGTATTCCTTGAGAATTCATCTATGAATGAAAAATATTTCACAGAGTTTCCCATTGATGGAACCAACACAGGTCCAAACACATCACTGTGCACAAGCTCTGATATCTTGTTCGCCCTCTTAGCACCAGAAGGAAAACTCACCTGATTTCGCTTCCCATATACACAATGTTCACAGAAATCAAAATCCAGGGAGAAATCAGACATACCTTCTACCATACCATTACCATGCAGTATCTGAAGGCCCTTCTCTCCAAAATGTCCACACATTTGATGCAATAGCATGGTATTTTCTCTAGAGACCGCTAGGCTTTCTGCTCCACTTTCAGGAACCACAGAACTGTTGCACCCATCAATAACAATGCTACCATGAAGCTTGTACAGAGTTCCAATATGAACTCCCCACATTAATACCAGCACTCCCCGAACCATCTTGCAGGTATATTTCTCGAACACTATTTTTACACCTGCATCATCCATCTTGCTTACAGAAATCAGATTTCTGGCTAATGTAGGTATATGTAAAATTCCAGGAAGTGTTCTAATCCTTCCACCTTGTAGCTTCAGCTTGAATTTTCCACATCCAACGATTCTAGCCTTCCTATCATCCCCTAAGAATACATCGCCACCATCATACTTCTCATACTCGCAGAACCACTCCCTATGGGGAGTGCATTGAAAGGATTCACCTGAGTCAATCAGCCATGCCTCATGATCTACATGTGTATTTGAAGAAGAAGCCAAATACACATCACCACCTTCATCTGAGGTGGTTTTTTCCTCTACAGAAGGAGCATCATCAGATCCCTTTCCTTTCTCAGGAGCTTTAGATCTACAATCCTTTTTGAAGTGCCCTTCCTTTCCGTATTTCCAGCACACCTTTATAGGCTTTCTTGGAGATTTAGATCTCCCTCTAGATTTAGATCTCCTACTCAAAAACTTATTTTTGTTTCTGTTCTAGGACCTTCCTCATATAGATAAGGCAT